>JAMYXO010002543.1:0-23317 GCA_033310375.1 Conus canariensis | reverse complement strand
AAAATGCATAGTCGGGGTTTTATCTTAAAAAATGGTTTTTTTTTGTGTTTTTTAGTTTTTTTGGTAATTGATAAGAGTGTTTGGGTTTATTAAGGGTTTAATGTGTGGGTATTTTGGCACATCACGGATAATGTGTTGCTTTTTACAAAGAAAACAAATGATGAGACAAAGGATTTAAAATTTTTTTTCATTTTTTTCAATTTTTTTTTTTCCCAACATCCCCCCCCAAAACCCCAACTCTCACCTCCTTCCCCCCCCCCCCCCTCTTTTTTCCCCCTCTAAAAATATTTTTAATAAGGGGAAGGGTTACCTGTTTTAAAGGACACTATCCCTTAAAGCAAATTATGGTAAGAAACCCAATTTCCGAAATATACACACGCCTAAAAAGGATTCTTTGGTCCGATTGTCGACTCCTTATCCTTCCTTCTACCCAACCGCGTGGGGCCCTCTTCAAGTCCACACCCATCCCCCACCCCAAAACCCACCCCCACCCTACCCCCCCAACCCCCCAAAACCCCCCACCCCCCAACCCCCATCCCCCCCCCACCCAAAAAAAAAAAAAAAAAAAACAAAAAAAACCACAAAACCCCAACCACAAACACAAACACACAAAACCACTAAAAGAAGAAGAGAGAAGAGGGGAGAAGAGGAGAGGGGACGAGAGGGGAGAGAGAGAAGGCGTTGGGCCGGACGACGGACGGGGAGACGGCGTCTTTTAATAAAATTTAGGATTTAAGGTGTATTTTTGTTGATTTCACCCTGGAAGATTGGAAAACCCCTTTTTTTTGGGTTAAAACAAAAACCCAAAAATTAAACCCAAAAAAAACCAAACAAAAAAAAAAAAAAAGAAAAAAAACAAACAGGAAACAAAAAAAAAAAAAGGGACAAAAAAAAAAAAGGGTTTGAACTTTTTTTTTTTCCAATCACGGAAAAAAAAAATTTAAAAAACCGGATAGTAAGGGGAGGTAAATTTCTAAAGCAGATTTTTTGTTGTTCTTGCTGTCTGTCTTTATTGCGTACTTTTCGAAAGTATTGGGAAGCAGCTGACCCCCAAAAAAGTTATTTTGGGCACAAAAGAAACGAATTTATGTTTACATGTTTTAATGTTTGTATGAAATTTGAATTATAAAAAAATTTCCGGGAAAGGGAGACAAAACAGCGCTTAAAAAGGGGGAAAAGGAAAGGGCGGCGCGGGGGTAGTAACCCTTTATCGTCCAGACTTCAGAGGGGGAGTCCCGATGTACAAACAATTTTAAATGGGGGCCCCGTTTTAAAAGCCCTACGGCTTTCCAGACCCGGCTGCCCGACATTTTTCCCAAATTTCCCCATCTTGGAGACATCATGTTAAATTGTAAAATGTTCCCCCTCCCCAAACACCTTCACTATGAAAATTCGAACTCCACGTGCTCCCGTACGCCACTGAGCCCCTTAGAAAAGGAATAGGGGAAAAATTGGTTTCCCCCCCCACGCATGGGAGAAAAAGGGAAACCCGCCCTTCCCAGTGGGGCGCAACATCACCCCTTTGTGGGGGAGCTTAAATTTTGGGAAAAAAAACCCCCCCCCCCCGGGCCCCCCTTCCCCCCCCCCTTTCAATTTTACCCCAAAAACCTCCCCCGCCCCTGTTTTCCACCCCAAACCCACAAAGGGAAAAGGGTTTACCTTTCCCCATTTAGAGGCCGGGAAAAAAAATTGGGGTTTGGCCCCAACCCTTTAAATTCCTTCCCCCACTTAAAGCTTTTAAACCGGGGAAGGAAAATCTTTAAATTTCTGGTTTTTCCGGGGAAAAAACCCCTTTTATAGGGGTAAGAATCTTCAACGGGTTTTGAAGGTGGACAGCTAAAAAAAAAAAAACTGTGCGATGTTTTAAGCTGTTGCACCCCCGGCATTTTGGGAAAACAAGGCAAGAAACAGAAACCAGGATTTTGCCCAAGAACGTGCTTGAATTTTTTTTTGGGGGGCGCAGCTGCCCCAATCCATGCCCAACTAAAGAGGGGAATTTTTTATATAAAATCATTTATGTGTTAAACATTATAAAGGAAACAGATGTACTTGAAAAATTTACAAAAACATTTTGGGGTGCGCGCGCCCCGGCGCGCGGGCGGCGACAAACCAAAACACAACAAACACCAAAACAAACAAACACCCCACACCCCGCCCTGCCCAATGTTTTTAACGGAATGCGTGCGGGGCGGCGCGCGCGGTGGTGCGTGCGTGGTGCGTTGTTGTGTGTGTTATGGGGTTTCTGGGGCGCGGTCTTGAGGGGGGCGGGCCCATGTTTTTTTGGTTGTGTGGATGTTTTGCAGATGTGCGAAAAGGGCGTGGTGTGTGTGTTTGGTGTGTGATTTTTTGGTTTTGTATGAGCATGTCCGCATGTTTCCCATGCGCTTACTTGTTTTTTTGGGGCCGGTTATGTATGTCCCCTGTGTATATGGTGTACAAGTGTGTTTTGTGTGCTCGTGTGTGGTGTTTTTGTATTTCCAGGGCCCCGTGTGCATTTGTGCGTGCGTTTTGTGTGTGTGTTTTGTGTGGGTGTTTTGTGTGTGTGTGTGTGTGTGGGGTGTGTTTGTGTGTGTGGTGTGTGGTGTGGGGTGTGTTTTCGCGCGGCTTTTAAATTAATGGGGGAAGGAATGTTCCAAATGACTGTTTAGGGTTTCAGGAGTTCTACTGCTTAAATTTGTACTGTGTGTCCCTACTGCTGCTGTCCAAAAAAACCCAACACTACTAATATTTTTTCAATACTACTCCCTATTGATGAGGGTTTTTCCCGAGTTGGGAGGGGAGTTTGGCAGATGGGGGTTTCCCCCTTGGGGGGGAAAAGAAGACCAACCCCGAGGCAAAAAATCGTCCAAAAAAGCTGATGGAATGGGTCCTGCAAGGGGGGCCCCGTTTTTCCTTTTCCCTTTGTCCCCTCCCCCCCCTCCTCCTTTCCTCCTGCAGCTTTTGTGCTCTGTGCTGCTGCTGTACTACTACTATAATACTATTTCTACTACCATTTACGCGACGACGCAAACGACGACGACGAGGGCCCGACGATGACGCGCCGAAAAAAAACCCACCCCCACCACTACTACTATACTAGTACAAATTATGCTGCTGCTGCTGTTTGCTGTGATGTTTGATGTGTGATGAAACAGAAAAACAAAAAAAAAACAATACAATAAGGGAAAAAACGATGAGGGTGATGAAAATTGTTTTGCGGGGGAAAATAAAAAAAATAGTTTTGAATGTGGGGGCCAAAATATAAGGGGAATGAAACTTCTAAAATACAATAATAATAAAAATATACTGCTACTGCGGGGCCCGGGCCTGCAGTGTCCCCTCTGCTATTGTTGATAATGATAATGATGTTTATAATGTACTATCATTACGAAAAATTAAAATTTATGATGTTGATAAAAACAAATGAAAAAAATAATAATAAAATAAAAAACAAATATTTAAAATTTTAAAAATGATGAGGGTTGATGTGTGATGTGATGTTTTTTTAAGATGATGATTTTTAACGATGTTTGTTTAATAAAAAATAAATAAAAAGAAGAAGAAGAAATGGGGGTAAGTGATGATGATGATGATGATAAGAAAATTTTTGATGTGTAAAATAAAAAAAGGGCAAAAAAAGAGAAGAAAAATAAAATTGGGGGAATTTTTTTTTTACGCGCAGACCCGAGTGAGATCATAATGGACGAACAGGATACCACAACCCCCTCCCTACTTAACCCCCCCTCTTTTCCTTACCACAGCCGTAAAAAAACCATGACCATTGACTACCCCCACCCCCCCTTCCCCAAGGGAAAACGGTGCCCTGTGGATGGGCCGAACAAATCTCATTTTTTCCCATCCAAATTGCATGGGCCTGGGCATCAAAAGCCCGCGGTTTTCCCCGGGTGGGGTTTCCCTGAATTTTGTGGTTTTGGGGGTTTGCGTTTTTGGGTTTTAATGGCCCGTAGCACCAAAGCATAAAATTAATTAAAAATTAAAAGGGAATATACAGATAAATAAAATGGTTTTTATGGAAAATTGTTTTTAAAACTTCCCCAAACAAAACAAAAACCACAAAACAACACCGGGGCGCGGGGGCGCGCGCGCGCGCGCCGTTTGGTTTAAGGGGGCCCAATTTGTCGCTTTTGGCGTGTTCCCATCAGTGTGGGATCCGCCCCTTTTTAACCCCCTTTAAACTGCTTTTCAGAAATACATATATAATATTATTTTGTGTGTGTGTGTGTGGGGTGTGTGTGGGTGTGTGTGGGTGTGTGTGGGGTCGGCCCCGGGGTTGTTTTGTGTGTGTGCTTTTGTGTGTTTTTGGGTGGTTTTGTAGTTTCAGATTTGTTTGTAAAGAGAGAGGAGAGAGGAGGAGAAGCAGGACAGGACAGGGGACAGAGAAGAGAGGATTGTATTTTTTTTAAGATTGCACAGAAATGAAAAAAAACCCCAATATTTAAAAGGGCTGTTTTTGGGTGCCAAAACACTTGGGACAATTTGAAAAATTTCCCCCCGGTTTTGGGAAAAGGAGGGGTTTTGCAATATCAAAAAAAATAAAATTTTAGGCGTAGACGTTAACATTTTTGTTTAGGCTTCCACCCGTTGGGAAAAATGTCTGCAAACCCTAAATTTTTAAGGGCCAAAAAATCTTTAGACTTTTCCCCATTGGGTAGGGTTGGAAAAAAAAAAAAATTCAACCCTTAAAGGGGCAAAATATAGGGCCCAAAAGAACACCCTTGTCTAGCCTTTTTTAAAACTTTGCATTTGAGTAGGGTCTTCAGCCTTTTTCCCCCGGGAGCTTTAAAACAAAAGGGAAAATGGGAATTCTTGCCCCCAAAACGAACACACTGTCTGATAAATATTTAAATAAAAATTGAGAAACGAAAATTTAATACATATACACTTAAAAGGCATTAAAAAACATAAAAGGAAAAATTAAAGGGAAATTTTTAACATTATTAGTAAAATAATAAAACCCGGGAAATTTTTAATTAATAAAAAAAATTTACTTTTTAATGTACTAAATTTTTTAAAAATCTCTCTCTCTTCTCTCTTTTTCCCCCTCTTTCTTTTCCCCCGACCCCCACCACCCAAACCAAAATAACTTTACGCGTGCGGCGTGCCAAAAACCTATACACAAAGCGCTTTCCCCCCCCCCTTTCTTTTATGAAAGCATGCAGCAAAATTCATAAGACAAAAAAATAAAAAAAAAAAAATTCTTCTTCTTTCCCCTCTTCCTCTCTCTTTCTTTTCTTTCAGCGCGGGGCGGGGCAAAATCCCCAAAACACAACACACAAACACAACCCCACACAAAAAACAACAAACCCACACAAAAACCGTGCCCCCCCCCCCCCCCCCCCCCCCCCAACACAAAAAACAAACCAAAAAAAAACCAAATAAAAAAAAACGTATGGACGAACGACAAAATTTGCTCAATAAAAACAAAACCAGATTTGTCCCCCCCCCCCTCCTTCCCCTTTCTCTTAGCGCGCGCACAGCATATGCAAAAGTTTTTTAAAGGGAAATAATGCGACTTAAGTGGGGAGCGGAAACGCTATGTTATGTAAAAAAATTCTTTTTTTTGGTTTAATCAGCCCAAAAACCAAAAAATAAAACCCAAACCCAAAAAAACAAAACAAAAAAAACAAAAAACCTTTTCTGTTAGAAAAATTTAAAAAAAGTGGATGAAATTTAAATAGGTGTCAGCAAAAAGGGGAAGACTCCAAACTGTTTTGGGGTTTTGGGAAAAAACACAATCCCAAGGTTAAAGGTAGATTGTTAGGAAAATGTTCAATAAAGACTTTAAAAAAATTCCCCTTTGTTAAAGGGACATTGAAGTAAAAAATGAGTTACTTTAAAGGTTTTGCCACGAAACACGGAGGGGTTTTAAAAAAACCTGCCAAACAAAACCACCGTATTTGTGCAATAAATTTCGATTGGGAAATTTAAAAACTGGGGGATTATACAACGAAGGGGGGGCAAAAATCCCATTTTTATTTTTTTAAATTTTTAAAAATTTTTTTAAAAAAAAAAGGTATTGCTTTCTTCTTGGTTTAGAGGGCTTTTGTCGGAAAAATTGTTTTTTTAAGAACCGAAAAAGGGAAATTTATCCCCATAAAATGTTTTTGGGTTTTTGCCCCTTGAAGCCCTTTTGCGCGGGTATCACCCAGTTCTTTCCCTCAAAAGTTACAGTGCCCGGGGTTTACCAAAATAATGCCTGTGTTAAAACCTCCATTATTAATGGTGAATTGAAAAAAAAAAATTTCATTGAGAGATCGGGCCCAAATTGATGTTTTTTGAAGGTGTGACCCCTTTTAAAAAGGGATTAAAATGTGCCCAAAGTCAGTTTTTTTGGGTTTAAAACTTGCTTTATCAAGAAAAAAATTTTAAAAGTTTTATGACGCAAAAAATCAGCATTGAAAACAGAAAAAACCCTTTTTGGAAATTTAAAATTTTTGTTAACGTAAAGGGAAAGGTATTACAAAAGCTCATCCCCCTAAAAGCACTCAAAAAAAAAAAATTTTACCCGTGAAAATATGCAGAAAAGATTTGTATTCAGTGTAAACCCCTTTCTTTAAAAGGAAGAAACCCTAGTTGTTTCTTTTTTTGGGGAACTTTCCATGGGAAAATAAAAAATTCTGTTGTTTACTTCCCCCAAGGGGGGAAAGGGAATTTGGTCTTTTAAACAATTTTGTAAGAGAAACGTAAATGCATGTAAAAGAAAAAGGCCATTAATAAAAATAATAAAAATACTTTGCTGCGTTTTTTCCGTATTCTGAAAAAAAACATAGGTGTTTTTTTTTAATTTCGGGAAGTTTTTTGAGTTGGGGGACTTTTCTTGTGTGCGGGTTAGTAAAAAAACACAGGGCACCCAATTTTTCATTTAAAGGAAAAGCCCCTGCCTCTCTGTAATTATATTAAATTGAGGGCCCTTTTTTAGAACCCCCAAGCAATTTTAAGTTTATACTATTTAACTTTGTGCATTGTTTTGTGCAGTAAAAAAGGGATTCTTGACGAAATTTAAAAAGAACGCCCTGCCCCTAAAGAACAGGGATAAGTTAGATGTTTATTTATTAGGGAAATTTCCCAGTTTGTGCAGTAACCAGTTTTTTTCTTCCCTTTTACAAAAACACACCCCAAAAAACACACAAACACACACTCCCCAAAAACCACAACACACCACAAACCCCAACACAAAAAAGGTGTGGGGCCCAAGGAAGAACTCAACACTGATCAAGGGGGTTAACGGGGCTTGGTTTGGGCCCCCCCTTGCAACTTCTCTTTTTCTCTCTTCTCTCGTTTCCTTTTCTCTTTTTCCTTTTCCCCCTCTCTCTCTATTCTTCTTCCTCTCTCTCTTTTTTAAAAACAAAATGAGTCTCCACGGGTTTATTTGTTTTTAAAAATTTTTTTATGGATTCATTTCAAAAAGAATATCAACTTAAACCCCCTTCCCAATCGTAATTTTTCTCAAAAAGTAAATGTTGTTTTTTTTTTTTTTTTTTTTAGAAGCTGGTAAATCTTTCCCAAAAAGAAATCCGAATTTCCACAAATTTCCCATTTGCAATATTCTTTTTTTAATTTACTTTAAAGAATGTTACATTTCTCTCTAGCCCCGTTATAAACCTTTTCGGCCGGGTTTTTTTTTTTTTTTTTTTTGGGGGGGGGGGGGGGGGGGCAGTTCAGATTGTTGTTGTAGTAAAAAAATTTAAAATTTTACTGGAAAACAAAACAACCCCACACAACACACAACAACACACACACACCACACACAACACAAAGCACCCCACGCCGTAAACGTCGCCCCGAAACCCCTTTGCCCCCCGAACTCCCAAATTTTTTGTGGTTTTGAAAAAAAAAAATTTAAGTAGCAGCATTTAAAAACCTTGGACACCTATGTCTCGGCCGGTTTCCCAGGATTTTTGGTTTGAAGAAGCATAAAGAAAAAAAAGGTTATCAAGAACATTGGTTTGCCCCCGTTTCTTCCCGAGTGAAAGGGCAAAACAAAATTTCAGGGCTGGCAATTTTGTCCCCAGGGATTAAATTTAACCCTACCAAATTTTAAATTCACTTTTTGCCCTTTCTGTTCCTCTTTTTTTTCACCTTCCACAATGGTAAATGTTTTGTTTTTGGAAAATTAAAAAGTTCAAATTCTCCAAAAGTCCCCAAAGGGGGTACTTTCGTTAGACAAAATAGAAATTGAATGTCAAAGCCCGAGATGTAAGGGAAAAATTGGTGGAGGGGTTTTCTGGGGCTTAATCAAAAGATACGTGCTTTTGTCCCCGAGAGGAGACATAAGCGTTTTTCAATACCAAGAAAATGTCAGAAAGGGGAAGGGATCCAGTGTTGGCTGTTGAAAATGAGGGAAAGAGGGCTGGGAAAAAGTATTTGTTTGGGGGAGGTGCGTTTTTGCCCTTGACCCACCCCTGAGGGCCCCAAAGCTGATAAATTTTAAAATGAGTTTTTAAATGTTATAAGTTTGGGCCCCGGCTTCAATTTTAAAGGTGGGGGTTTTTTTCCCCCCTGGGGCTCCAAAACCGGAGCTTCTTTTTCTTTGGGTTCGATTAGGAAGACTGGGACCAAAGCCGAGTTTTATCCAAAAAGGGTGGTCCTAGGGGGTTTTAACTCAAATTTTCTGACCAAAAACTCCCAGGGGTTTATATCTTCGGGCTGGGGGACTTTGGGAAATCCAAAAAATTAATTTTTAGATTTAAAGATATCAAGCAGTTTCGGGACCGGCAGGGAAAACCCCCAATAGCTTCTTTTGGTTTCGACCCCTCATCAAAAAAAGTTTTTTAAAAAGTTGAAGTTGTGTACCCCTTCATGTCTTGTCTTGTTGTTTTTGCTAAAATGTTCTTCCAGGTCTATGGTTTTTGGTTTTTGATTCCGTCGCCAGTAAACCGGTATGGGGAAATTTTTTGGGGAGTTTCTTTGGGTTTGGAGTTGTGGCCCCCGGGAGGGGAAATCCCAAACCCCGGCCCCGGGACTGAGAAATGATTACGTCAGTAGGGGGTTTTGTGGGTTTTGGCGTCCTGGGTGTTGGACCCAAAACCCGGCACCCCGAAACCCGAATTTAAACCGGCAGTGGCAGTGAAACCCTTTCCGGGGGGGGTTTTGGCCTCTGACGAACTTGAAATGATGCCCCCTGTGGATTCCCGGTGCTTTGGGCTGGGCGGGAAAGGGTGGGGTTTTGGGCCGTGGGATGGGAAATGAGCACCCGGGCTGCAATCCCACAGAAACGGATAAAAGTGGGGACAGATAAAAAAAAAAAAAGGTAGGGGCTTTTTTTTGAAATATCCGTTGGTCTTTTTTGCGCCCCCTAGTTTCAAAAAAATTTTAAACGAATAGGAAGGAATACGGTACTTACGGGTTATGGAAAAAGTCTTTTGTCGGGGTTTATTTTGGAGAAAAGTTTGTTTGAAAGAACCAAAAACCTGTACCCCCGTTGTGTTTGGCCCAATTTTCCTTGGGAAAAACCCTATCGAGAGTTAAAAATTATGTTTTGCAAAATTCTTTTAGAAAAGATTTAAAGGGTTTTTTTAAAGGTTTTGGTAAGGGTAATAAAATTCTGAAGACCCTTTTCCCGATATCCCAAGGGTAATGGGGGTAGCTTTTGTGGGGAGGGGTGGGGGGGGTGGGGGGTGGGGGGGGGGGATGAAATTCAATTTTGCATCCCCCCCACCCACCCCCCCATTTTTAAATTTGGGGCCCCAAAAGTCCGAACAAAAAAAGTGTAGGAGGTTTTATCATAATCACAGCATTTGATAGGGTGTAGATTTTTGGTAAATCAAGAATTTTAAAGTAAAAATTTTTTGGTTGAAAAGGGTAAATTTCCCTCAAGAGGATTCCATTTTGGGATGTTCCCCCAAATGTGGAGTTGGGGAATGAAGCGTATGTGAACCCCAGTAAATTAAAAAAAAAATTTTTGGGGAAAAGGAAAATTCCGTATTTTTAAAAGGACGGAAGAAACTGTGTGTGAGGAAATTCCCCGGGGCAGGCCCTTTTGTGACTTTTAATGGGAAATTAGTAAAGTGTTTTGGGGGTAATGAAAAAAACGCCGGGTTTGCGCGTGTCGCGCACGCACGCACGCACACGCACACAAAAAACCACCCCACACAAACAAAAACCAACACACACACAAAACCACCAATACCGATTGTGTGAACAATTCATTGATCATGGCAGGCAGTCTTTTCTCTTTCCTCTCCTCTCTCTTCTTCTCTCTCTTCCACTTTTCTCTCTCTCTTTCTCAACTGCGGAGCTTTCGCGAGTTAGAGTGTCTAAAGCATCGAGAGTTTGTATAGACCTTGTATAAAGTTTGTTTTTAAAAAAATTTAAAGTTCTTCAGGAAAAATGTAAAACCCTTTTTAAATTTTCCCCTTTTTTAAATGTAAGATGTGGGATAAAAAAAGGGCCGTTTTCTTATATAAAATAGGGAAACAAAATTTTGCCCCCATATTTTTGCGAAAATTTGGGCGGGTGAAAAGTTTTACGAGAAAAGATGAATTGTTCTTCCCCGTAACAACAGTTTTTAATTTTGTACCCTTTTGTATGCAGACAGGAAAACCTTGGAGGGGGAAAGTTAGGATCATAAAAGAATAAAAAAAAAAGGTTTTGTCCCATTAAAAACCATCTTATCACGGCCCTTCCCTTTAAACCCCAAAAATTTTCCTTGTGTTTTACTATTTTTCCCGGTTTGATCCCTATGTAGTATTTGTGCATACACACCTGTAACCCTTTCTCTCTCTCTCTTCCCCTCACCTCCTTCTTCTTTCTCTCTCTTTTCTCTCTCTCTATTTTGTGTGTAGGGGAGGGGAAATTTCGGTTTTCATGTTATGGTTGTTTTGGTTTGATTTTTGTATTAGGTTTTTTTTTCAATTTTTTTTTTCCCCTTTTCCCTCGTAATTTGCTTTGGGTAGGTGTTTATTGCGGGAATACTGATTTCTGTCAAGGGCATAGTGTGAAAGAAGCTTTCGGGGTATATAAATTTTTTCCCCTTAATAAAAAATTCGTATTCTCTCTCTTCTCTCTTTTCTTCCTCTTCTCTCTCTCTCTCTTCTCTCTTTCTCTGTGTGAGAAAAGTGCGGGAGCTTAACAGGGTTCTAGCCATTTAGATGTGATGTTGGCAAATTGAGTGTCCCCAATCAAATTAAACCCAATGTATGTATAAGAAAATTGGTAACTGGTGATGAGCCCTTAGAAAGTTGTTTTTTTTCCCCTTTTGTATTGAAAAAATGTTGTTGGGTTCACTTATTTAATTTGTACAAAGCCATTTTGTTTTTTTTTGTTTTGTTTTGTTTTTTTTTTTGTGTTTTATGTGTGTTTAAACCTTTAAATTTAAGGACCCCCGCCCTTTTCCACAAAAAAGTAGGTTATGCCCGGGGAAATCCCAGCCCAAAGGTTAAGGGAAAAAAACACCCTGGGCCCTACGACCAAATTGAAAGGGGCAACTACCGACAAATGTCCTTACCCCGAAAACCCAAACCCAGGTGGAACAAACTACCAGGGATGTGGTGTTGGCGGGGCCCCGGGACCGCTTCGGAAAACTTCACCAAAAAAATTCCCCCTCTCCCCCCTTTTGTAAAAAAAACAAAACCCTTTTTTAAAACTTTAAAAAATATGGGGGAAAATTTTTTGGAGCCTAGGCTTGTGGACCCATTAAAGGTTGAAAGGGAGATAAAAAAGATAGGGAAAATTGTCTGAGGGGTAAAACTCTTTAGTTTGGATAGTTGTAGTGTTTTGAGCCTAACTTGTAATGGGGAAAATTGTTATGACCCCTTGTCATGTATGCCCACATAAGCGTGTGCGTACGGGGGGAAAGGGTTTATTGTATCCCGTTCATAAACTTTTTGTTGGTCACGTTCCCGAAAGTAAGTTTTGTCTTTGTGTTACACGGAAACCGGTTTACGTGAAAATTATTTTTTTTAAAAAAAACCCGAAAAAACCCTTGAAAAACAGAAAAGGGCCCTGGAAGTTGGGGATAGGTATTGTCACCAGGGTTAAAAACTTTTGAATTATTACATCAAAAAAAAACAGTTGTAGTAAAAGCAGTAGAGTTATCAGGAAAGAAACCCTTTTTGGGGCCCCTTTTGAAATCGGTGCTCAATTGAAATAAAAAGGGCCCATGACCAGGTTTTTTAAGTTTAAGTCAAGTTCGCCGGTGTGCAGGAGGGGGGGAGAAGAGTCCGTGACATGAACATTTTAGTTTTTTTTTCATTTCCCTGTCAAAACCCAGGGGGAAATAAAATAGGGTAACCATCAGGGGGAAGAAGAAAATCTTCTGCCCCTTTCTTCACCCTTGTTGTAGGAAATTTGGGCTTTATAGTTTAAAAGATTCTGTTGACCCGGGTTTGATTGCAGCCGTAGTTGAGAAAAGGGCATGCCGTTGGGCTGTTGTGCGTTTTACTAAAGCATTCTCCCATGTTTAAAGCTTTTGGGGGGGGGTAGAGATTGAGTTGTAGATCCCCCCAATTTACCCAAGAAAAACCCCCATTTTATAAAACCTGAGTTGGGGAACCCCAAGTAAGAAAAAATTAAGGGAGGGAGGGGGGGAGGGGGGAGGAAAATAGGGTTGCAGGTTGTGGGGGGAGGAGAAGGGTGGGGATGCAAAAGAGGTGGGGAGGGGGGGGTGGGAAAGGAGAGCTAACAAATTTCCCCAAGTGATCCCCTTCATGGGACTTGGGGGGAACGTTGTTCAGAAGGCTTTGCTCTTTAAATTCTGCAACAGTAGGGAGGGGAAAATCTTTTTCCCCAAGTTTGAAACATTGAGGTTGTGTCAAATTTAATTCAGGGGGTTTGGTGACAACCAAAATGCCACGGGGTGGGACCCTGTAAGAGGGTGGGGGGGGAAAGGGGGGGGGGATGTTTTGACTACAGTGATGAAAAGGGGGGTTTGGGACTTGTTGGGTTCAGACAAGTCCCAAACTTCTTCCTTTTAAGGGGGTTTGCCCATACTTTTGGGGGTGAACAAAAAATCTGCCGATGGTAAATGCGTTTCCCAAAAAAATGTTCAATTGTCTCAAACCCGGGGGAAGCTTTTGGCAGGGGACCAAAATTTTGGGATTTTGTTAGGATGGTGGTAGGATACCCTTCTCTGTTTCTCTTTCCCACCCCCTTTTCCCCCTTTTTGGGTTTCATGTGTGTTTTTGGGGTGTTCTGTACGCACGCCCCTTGCCCTTGTGTGTGAGTGTGTGTTGAAAGAAAAGTAATTTTGTTATAGCCCACCCGCCCAAATGGGGAAAATCGGGGCTGTCCCCAACGGTTAAAATCAATCAAAAGTCTTTTCTTTTCACAAAATTTTTTAAAAAATCCCTTTTTAAAAAAAAACTTTAAAAATTTTGTTAAAATTTTCCATTTGTAAAATCTCGGGCCCCGTTTGAAAAATGTTAATCTTTTCAAGAATCAAAATCGCGTAAAGGCAGGAAAATCTTTTGAAAAAGGTTTTTCTTTGGAATTGCTGTAAAATTTTTGTGTCTAAATTCGTGAAAGTCCAACACTCAAACAGAATATGTTTCAGTGTGGTGTGTGTGTGTGTGTGTGTGGGTGTGTGTGTGTGTGTGTGTGTGTGTGTGTGTGCGTTAGATGGCGGCCCCCAAGGTTGTACCAATACCTCCTTGATCTTTTCTGTAATTTTTTTTTTCTGTCTCTCTTCTTCAGTTTTGTTGCAGTCCTTTTTACATGTTTTTTTTAGTATGTATGTGGAGCAGTGAGGGAAAGTTCTGTAAAAAAAGGTTTAATACAAAAGGATTTGGGTAAGTCAGAAGAAAAAATTTGGAACAGCTTCCTCTTTTTGGCTTTTTTGTGAGAAAATTTCAGAAAAGGGGTTTTTGTTGTGGCCCCATAAAAGGTCTGGATGGGTCTTTTTCCGTACTTCACTGTCTCTTAAAGCTTTTCCTTTTTTTTTTTTTTTTTTCTTCCCCCGGGGTTTTTTTGTCATTGAGCATTTGATTAAACCTGACAGAGGGGTTTCCCAAGGGAATTTTTGGACTAAATTTTTTCTTTCTGGGGGTTAATAATTTGGAAAGAATCCTGGGGGACTTGCATGATGTGTGAATAAACCTTTGAGCAGACCCCAATGAAAACCTTGTTCGGGGATGTCCCCCCCTGATGTGTTCTTTAAATTTTCTGAAGGAAGAAACCAGTTTTCATCAGATCTTAGTTTTACAAAGGAGTTTTTTTAATTTAAAATTTTCGGCGTATTTTGAGAAGGTTTATTTTAATGTGTTGTGTGACAAATTTTTTGTTTTTGTTTTTTTTTTTTAAAAGGGACATGAGATTTTTGAATTCCCAATTGGTGAGCAGTGGGTTACCCCCTTTTTGGGGTTTGACTGGGCCCTTATAAGAACTTATCTCGTTTTCTGTCGAAATAGCTGGAAAAATTTACAGGGTTTTTGTTGGGTTGCATGAATTCCGGGCCAGTTTAAAGTTTCTTTTTTTCTTTTTCATCTGAAATCTTTGTTTTGTATGGAAGGGGGATGATTTCCAGTCTATGTGTATGAATTTAAAAAGGGTAATCCTTTCCGGGTCTCTGTGTATGAATGTGAAAATGAGTAACCCATTTCCCATTTCCTATGTATGAATGGGCAATGAGTAACCCTTTTCGTTTATGTATAAATGTGTTTAAGGGAGAAACCCAAATTTCCGTCTTTTGTTTGAATGTGAAAAAGGGGGGTTTAACCCTTTTCCCAGTCTTATGAATTAAATTTGGGGACAAATGAGTAATCATTTCGTCTCTATGTATAAATTTGGGGAAAAATGGGAAAATCCTTTTCGTCTCTACGTATAAATTGTGAAAGGGTTTTAATCCATTTTGACTTGTGTATGAATGTGAAAAAGAGTAATTTTTTTCCCATTTCTCTTTGTATGAATGTGACAATGAGAAATCCTTTTCCCCAGTTTATTTTATGAATGTGACATGAGTAATCTTTTCCCAGTTTATGTATAAAAGTGAAAATGAGTAATCTTTTCCAGTTTGGGTATGAATGTAATAATGGGGAATACTTTCCCGGGTTCCTATGTATGAAATGTGTAATGAGTAATCCATTTCGTTTGGTGTTGAATGTGAAAATGGTAACCCTTTTCCAGTCTTATGTATGAATTGGAAAATTGAGTAATCCATTTCCAGTCTCTGTGTTAAATTGAAATAATGAGTAATCCTTTTCCCGGTCTTATGTATGAATGTGATAATGATTTAACCCCTTTCCAGTTTGTGTATGAATTTTGCCCAATGGGGTAACCCATTTCAGTTCTGTGTATGAATTTTGGACAATGAGTAACCCTTTTTCCCGTCTTATGTATAAATTGGGGACAATGAGTAACCCCTTTGGGTTTATTTAAAATGGGGGCAATGAGAAAATCCTTTTCCCAGTTTTGTGTTGAATGTGATAAGAGAAAATCCTTTCCCAGTCTTGTGAAATGAATGTGACAATGAGTATCCTTTCCGTCTCTATGTTTGTAATGTGACAATGAGAAACCCCTTTTCCCATTTCTTGTGTTTGAATTTTGAAAAATTAGTAATTTTTTAAAGTCTTGTGTATGAATGTGATAAGGATTTAATCCTTTTCAGTCTTGTGTATGAATTTTAATAATGAGTAACCCTTTTCCCGGGTTTATGTTTGAATGTGATAATGGAAATCCAATTTCCGTCGTTTGTGTTAAATTTGTGCCCAATGGTAATCCTTTTTATTTCTTTTGTATAAAATGTGATAATGGATTTAATCTTTCCGTCTCTATTTTAAATGTGACAATGAGTAACCCATTTCCAGTTTATTTTATGAATGGGGATAATGAGTAACCCTTTTCCCAGTTTTATGTATAAATTTTTAAAAATGGGAAATTCCTTTCCCAGTCTTTATGTATGAATGAAATAAGAGTAACCCTTTTCCCAAAATCTCTATGTATGTTGGACATGAGTATCCATTTCCAGTCTTAGGTATGAATGGGGCCCAAGGAGTAACCCATTTCCGCCCCCTTTTTGTATGAATGAAATTAGGGAGTTTTTTCCATTTCACCCCTTCTTTTCCTTTTCCCCCAACCCCCCCTTTCCCACCCTTTCCCGTGTTTTTTGAAAAAAAATTAAATTTTTTTTTTAAAAAATAAAAAAAAAAAGGAAAAAAACCTAAACAACCCTTTCATTTTTACAGTTGGATTTAAGTTTTTCTTTCCGAAACCCAAAAGACATTGAACATTCTTTAAAATGGAGTTTAGATTGAATTTAAAAATGGGGGTGAAAAGTTTGTTCATGATTTTTTACATGTTTATTGTTTTTTTTTAATTTAAATTTTTAGGTAGAATAAAAAATTAAAAAATTTTAAAAAATGTAAATTCCTTGTTGGATTTTTTTTGCATGCAGGGGGAGGGGGGGGGGGTTTGGTTTGTGTACATATGACAGATTTAAAAAAAACGGGAAAACCCAAGGTAGCATCTAAGAACCCGGAAAAAGAGGGTTGATTCATACTGGGGGGTTTTTGATGTCACTTGGGCCCAGTATTGATTGTATTGTGGTGCAGTCCCAAATGGTTTAAAAGGGGTGGGCTGGGAGGTAGGGTTCAAACGTATCAGAAGCGTAAAAGTATGGGAGTTTTCAGTTTTGGGGCCCTTGGGGACTCGGTGTTGATGTGAGGAAGGGGGATCAGTTGCTTAAACCAGTTGTGTAAATTTGGGTTCACGTGTGTTCAGTGTCTCAAGCCAAAGTTTTAAAACTGGGGACATCGTTGAAAATTTAAAATTTTAGAGGTTTTAACATCAAGAGGGGTTTTCTTTGGGTGCATGGAAAACAAGTTATTTTGGGTTCCCAGTTCAATGTTATAGACCCAAAATTTAAAATTAGAAATATGTGGTTGTAGCAGGTTATGTGCTGGGGGGTTTTCTATATGGTAGAGAAAATTTGCCAGCCAGCCCTTGAGTTAATACTGTATGATTATTTTGAAGAGTTAAATTTAGTTTTTAGTTTGAAATAATATTTTCTCTGTTGTCTGTCTGTCTTGTCTGTCTTTCCCCGTGTTTATTTGTTTCAGGATTTTGCACAAAAAGGATTGCACTACAGCTGTTACGTTGTGACATTTCAGGAAAAAGTTTTGTTCTGGCAGTTTGTTCTGAACAATAAGAATCGGAACCACAGATGGAAAAGGCAAATGGAAGGTGGCGGAGGAAAAAAGGGGTGTATTGGTTTTTCAAAAAATTGTTCACACTCCCAAAATTCCCTTCCCTTTTGGGGCACTTCCCGTGTCAGCACTGTTCATAGATGGTGAAGACCCAAAACCCGAAGCCCAAGTGTAGCTGCAGGTTTCCCCTTTCCCGGACAAAACGCGTCACCCCAAGGAAAAAGTCGAGATGTCGTCGGGAAAATTCCCACTTAAAAAGTTTTTGGCTGCATTTGGGGGAGGCTGAATGCCCGTTGTCCCCAAAAAAAACATGTGTGTGTTGTGTGAGGTGAGGCTGCTGTGTCTTTTGTGCCCTTAAATGCAGTGAATGTTTTGTCCGGGGTGTAGCAAGATGCAAAAAGAAGCGTTGTGAGCAAACCCTACCGGTGGAGGAATTGTTTCCCCTAATGTGATTTTTTGTTACCAAAAACGTTACACAAATGCACCCTTCTGCCAACGAAAATCCCACAAATTTTTATCCCCATACTAAGTTGTGTGCATTTTTTTGTGCTTCCACGACCAAAGCCTTTTTCCGGAGTGGAAATTTGGGAAAACCCTTGGAAGAATTCAAGCATTGCTGGGGAGAAGTGAAAAAGACTCTGAAATGTGGGTTGGATCGTTGGGTGGAAAAACCCTTTGGGGAAATGGAAAAAGCCAAACCCGGGGGGTTGACAGGGCAGGGAGGAAAGGGGTGGGCCCGATTTTCAAGGTTTTGCGTCAAAGTTTTTGGGGAAAGGTGTTAAAAAAATATTGCCAGCCTCTGGGGGGAACCCCCATATTGAGAGCGAGTTCCCCAAAGGAAAAGGCCCGATTGGGTGATGGGGGAAAGGCCCCGCCCGCAGAAACCCGGTGGGGGTTTTTTTCCATGCTTCCCAATCATTCAGAGGAAGAGGGGGTACCCATGGGGCATTTTAGTGACATGATGGGCCCTGATGAAAACACGGGTCGCAGCCTAGACTTCTGTCCTGAAATTTTGACCTTTTTCAAGGGGAACCCGGGTGTGACATCGCCCTTGGGCCCCTTTGGTGTGGGCCCAAAGTTTTAAAAAAAGCTGTCACGATAGGGGGACCCAAACGTGGGCGAATTTTTTTCCCCCAAAATAAAATTACAGGTTAAATTTAAAAGATTTCCCTTTTTTTTAAAAGTTTTGATGTTTGGGGAAAATGGATGAAAAAACCATGCATATGGTCCTGTTGGGGAATTAGTCCCCAAATTTTGGGCAGTTTGTTTTAAATTGCCAAAAATTTACCAGAAAAATTTAAAAAAATTTATTTTCCCTTGTTTATGTGCTTTCGTCTACTGTCTTTTGATCCATATTTTTTTTAACCAATTTTGTTTTTTTTTTTAAGGGAAGGGTAAAAAAGTTTGTAAAACTCAAAAAAAATTTTATAATTTTAAAAAGGGTTTATCCACAAAAAAAAAAGAAAAAAGTAGTTTTCCCCCTTTGAAAAAAAACATCTTTATCTTGTTCCAGTTAAATTTTTATCCGGGCATGGGTTGGGAATTGTAAAATTTTTTTTGTCTGACTTGGGGGAATTTTGTGTTTCCCAATTTTCTGTTGAAATTTTGATGAAGAACCGATTAAAGTGACCGAAAAGGGAGGGGGGCCGGGGGAAAAGTTAAGTAACAGAAGCACGCAGCCCGTATATGCATGCTGTATTTTTTTAAATGTCAGTGTGATGTTTGGAAGGGATGGGGGGGATTTGATGGGAAGACTCTGTAGGATGATTTATGTTGTTTTTTGTTTGAAATGGGGTTTTGTTTTTGCAGGTAAATGACCCGAGGTTTTGAGGAAAAGGTTTTAAAAGTCAGACTGAGAATTTATGGACAGACAAAAGAAAAGGTGGGTTTTAACAACTGAAGATGGAATTTTGATATGAGGATCAATGGGTTGGGGGAAAAAATTTTTATGAATTTAGTCGGGTTTCTGTATTATTGTATTATTTTTTCTATTTTTTATTTAAAAGGGGCATTTAGTTCGTGTTTGTGTTTTGTTTGTGTTTCTTACTGTCTTGATCCAAAATTTTTCTTTGAATATCGTGCAAATTTATTTTTACAACAGATTTGTAGGTAGTAAAAAAAATGCTTAAACCTTTTTTTGTTCAAGTCCAACAAGTTGTCCTTTTCACTTTTTTGAGTGGCTGAAAACCCGAAATCAAAATCAGCACCATTTTGGGGGAAATTACTTCGTTTTGTAAGCCCGGAGGAAAGAGGTGATCCAAGGGTTTTTTTTTTTTTGAAAATTATGATTATGACTTTAGCCAATTTTCCCGTATGGAAATTTGGGAAAAAAAAAAACAAAAAAAAACCCCAAAATAATTTTCCCCGAAAAATATTTACGAAAAGCCTAACTTTTTTTTTAACCCAAAAAGTGTTGTAGAGAAATAAAAGTTATTGCTTAAATTTTTTCATAGCCCTAGGTGAAAAATTTAAAAGTTTTTTGAAAAAAACTTTAATGGACAGTGGGAAAAAAAAGTTTTTGGTTTTTGTGTGTGTGTGGGGGTGTGTGTGTGTGTGTGTGGTGTGTGTGTGTATGTGTGTGGGGGTGTGTGTGTGTGCGCGTGTGGTTTTATGTGGTGTGTGTGTGTGTGTGTGTGTGTGTTGTGTGTGTGTGTGTGTTTTAAAAGAGGCCCTTTAAAAGTCAAGGGAGGAAAAAACAGACACCTGTAGGTGTGGGGTTTGCTTTCCAATAAAATGTTTTGGAATGGTTGGGATTCTTGTGTGTGTGTGTGTGGTGTTGTGTGTGTGTGTGTGTGTGTGTGTGTGTGTGTGTGATGGGTTTTCGGGTGGTGTGTGTGTGTGTGTGGTATGCATGGGTGTGCGTGGGGTGTGTTTTGTGTGGTGTGTGTGGTTTTGTTGTGTTTTTATTTTTTTTTTTTCAAACAAATCTTTCCCTTTCCCCCTATTTGTGTGGTTTTATTCCCTTTTAAATTTTTTGTCTTTTTTTGAGTTAAAAATTTGTTTTATCACATTTTTCCCGGGAAGCTGCCCCACGCTTTCTTTCCTGGGCAAGAAAAACCCCGTTTTTCCTCTCTTTCTAAAAAACACAAAAAAACAACCCCCAAAACACCAACAAACCCACAAAAACCAAAACTTAATCAGGGAAAACACCACATTAAAGAGGAGGAGCCAGAAAAGAAAAGTGCACCCCCTTTTTGAAATTTTAAACCCCTTTTTTTACTGAAGGGCAATTTAATTAGTAAAGGGAAATGGGTTTTTGTGATTTAAGGGAAAAAACTGCAAGAATATTTGTGAGTGTGGCTGATAGAAAATATTTACTTGGGTTATTTAACATGGGAAACAGCTTTTCCCCATTGAAACAGGGGCTAAAGGGTTTTCCCCCCAAAAAACCGTCTCCCCCACCCCCGGGCGGCCCCCCAGCAGAACCCCAAAGGGCGGCACACACAAGGGTGAAAACATATACAAATTCTACAAAACACATGCACTCGCCCCGCTTTTCAAAACCCCAACCAAAGCATTGGGGTTTTTGTGTGTGTGTTTTTTTTGTTTGTTGTTGTTTTTGGGTTTTTGTTTGAATTTGGCTGGGTTTTTGTTGTTATTGTTGTTTTGTTATTTTCTCTTCTTTAAGGTGGTGTGTGTGTGGGTGGGGTGTGTGTGTGTGTGTGGGTGTGTGTGTGTTGTGTGTGTTGCGTGCGTTTTGTGTGTGCGTGTCGGGTGGTGCGGGGTGGTGTGTGGTTTTTGCGTGTGGGCTGTGTGTGTGTGTTTCCCGGTTTTCCTCGTTTTTGTTTGGGGAAAAGGGAAAGTTAGAAGATGATTAAAAAAAATGTACTAGTCAAAAGAAAAAGTGATGGACAAACAGAAACATAACAGAATTGAAAGAAAATTAAATAAAGGGTTTTAAAAAAAACCCCAAAGACCAACCAAACAAGAATTTAAAAAATTTTTTTTTTTTTAAAGGGGGGATAAAATTTTTTTTCAAAAAGAAAAAGTGATAGAGGACAAAATTTTGAATCATAACAAAAATTTAAAGAGTAAAATAGGATCAAAAAAAACAAGTGACGGGGAAAAAATTAGAATATAAAGAAATTTAAAGGATAAATTTGAATCAAACAAAAAGTGGGGGGGGAAGAACAAATTTACAAAAAAAAAAAATTGGGAAAAAAAAAAAGAAAATATAAAAGAAAGACAGAATAGAAAGGGGGAACCCCAAACAGGGAAAGAGTTAAAAAGGGGGTTTCATCCAGTTCCCCCAACCCTTTGGGAGCAAGTAGGTGGTTGCCCCAGGTGGGCCAATCCCGGGGCCCCCAAACTGTGTTGTTGATGATGTTTTGGTTTGAAGGTGGGGGGAATGATCCCCGAAAAAAATTTTTTAAAAAAAGATATTCATCTTAATGTTGCCCCCTTTCCCTTTTTTCCCCCTCGTTCATTGTTAGTTTGGGAAAGGGGTCCCCTGAAAGAAGGCCGCCCCCACCGCAGCTCCTCCGGGTGCCCTCCCAAATTGGTTCATTTCTGTTTGGTGTTGGGGCCGTAAATTCCTTCCCGGATGTGGATGGTCTTTCGTTTTGAAAGGGTTTTGGTCGGGGTTTTCCTTTGGGCCTCACCCCTAGGGCCCCTTCCCCTTGTCCAAAAGCCAAATTTTGTGTGCATTTTGGGGAGACACTGCAGTGCTCCCGAGTCACTTCGGTGGTGTTCAGGGGGCCCCAAGACACCACCTATAAGCCCCCCTACTGACGACAATAATTGCTTAGCGCGGAGCCGCGTGAGTGAGCTCTCCCTCCGGAGGGCGCCACCAGTCCGTCCAAAGCAGCCCCCTGGACTCGCCGATCCGGCGAGGGACTGCGGATGAAGGAATACTTTTTGGGTTTTGTTGGGGCAGAGGGAGTGCGGACATGCTTGTGGGGTATTGGGGCAGAGGGAGCGGGACATGACTTGTGGGGGTATTGGGGAGGGGAAATGCGGAATGACTTGTGGGTTTTGGGGCAGGGGAGGGGACATGCATTGGGGTGTATTGGGGCAGAGGGAGCGCGGACATGACTTTGGGTGTATTGGGCCAGAGGGAGCGCGGACATGACATTGTGGGTGTATTGGGGGCAGAGGGAGCGCGGAATGACATAGGGGTGTTTGGGGCAGAGGGAGCGCGGACATGAATTTTGGGTGTATTGGGCCAGGGGAGCGGGACATGACATTGTGGGTTATTGGGGCAGGGGAGCGGGACATGACATTTGGGGTATTGGGGGGAGAGGGAGCCCGGGACCATGACATTGTGGGGGTTTGGGGCAGAGGGAGCGCGGACATGATTATGGGTGTACTGGGGCGAGAGAGCCCGGACATGACATGTGGGTGGGATTGGGGCAGGGAGCGCGGACATGACATGTGGGTGTATTGGGGCAGAGGGGTGCGGAATGACATGTGGGTGTATTGGGGGAGAGGAGCGCGGACATGCATTGTGGGTGTACTGGGGCAGAGGGAGCGCGGCTGACATGTGGGTGTATTGGGGCAGGAGAGCCGGACGAAGGGGGTGACATGGGTGGGCGAATGGAGAGGGGTGGGCGGGGTTTGAGCGGATGCAGCATGCATGAGGGGGGGGGGGGGGGGAGGTTGTGCAATGGTTTGCCGTAAGGATAGCGAATCCGGGGTGGGGTGAGGTGGGGAGAGGGGGTGCATGGGTGCACATGGGGGGGGGGGGGAATGGGAGGGGGGTTGCGCGTATGCGGGGGTGACTGGGTGGTTGTACGGGGGAAGGGGGTTCGCACAAAGGGGAGCGTGCTAAATGCAGCACGGGGATGGGAGGCGGAGAAACAGTTCAGGGGTGAAAAGGGTGGGCAGGTGGAGGGGGTGGAGGTGGAGAGGCGGGGTCCCGGGCGTTTTACATGGAGGGGGGGGAGGGGGGCGGGAAAAGGGGAGGAGGGTGCGGATGCAAGGCGTCACATGAAGGGGGGGTATCCCGGGGCGCACGTGCGCGTGTGCGTGTGTGGGTGACCAAAAAAGACCTGCAGAAAGGAACGGCTTTTCAGTTTGAAATTAGGAAAATTTGGGGGGAAGCCTTTTCTTCTCAATCTCTTCTCTCTTCTCTCTCTTTCTCTCTCTCTCTCTCTCTCTCTCTCTTCTCTTGTAACCAAAACAAAACCCCACACCCAAAACACCACACAAAACAACCACACACAACCAAAACCCCCGCGCGGGCCCGCGTGTACACACACACCACACACCAAAAACCACCACACAACCGCACACACACA
>JAMYXO010002542.1:5000-23324 GCA_033310375.1 Conus canariensis | reverse complement strand
AAAGGGAAAGGGGAGGACTTTTTTAAATATGCGGGCTCTAACTTCCCCCTTTTTATTTTTGCCCGAAACCCCCCCCCCTTTTTCCAAAACTTTTCCCCATCTCATCTATTTTTTTTTGCCCCCAAATACCCCCTTTTTTTACAATCCAAAAATTAACAGAAAAAAACCCCCAAAAAATTTGGCGAAATTGTTATTTTAAAATGGGGGGTTTTTTCGTGCAAAAAAAAAAAGGGATGGTTTTTAAAGGGCCCCCCGATTTTTTAACGGGGCCCTCTCCATAGCATAAAAAAATTTAAAAATGGTTTACGTTACCTCTTCTACTTCCGCCCCCACTAAAAAAAACAAACAAAAAACCCCCCGGCCTTCCATTTTTGGTTATTTTTTTTTTTTTAAAAAACCCTGAAATTTATGACCCCTCTATTATTTTTTTAAAAAAACCGGCTGTCTTCCCCAAAAGGGTGCTTAAAAATTTTTAATTTTGCAAAAAACCCCGCCTTTTTTTGTTCTTAAACTTTTTGGGAAATGTAAGGGGGGTTTTTCCCCCTTTTTAAAAAATAAAATTTTGTTTAACTTGTTTTTAACTCTCGTAAAAGGGGGACTTTACAACTGGGGTTTTTAACGGGGGGAAAATCACATGGTTAATTATTTTTCAAATTAAAATAGAGTTTTCTTTGTATTTAAAAAATTTAAAAAGTCTGCAAAAATCGTGGAAACCCCAAGATTCTGAAGACCCTTGGGAAAAAAGTGTTTTTCCCCTTTTTTCTTTAGGGGGGGAAAAATTGATAGTAATTTGAAGGTTTTTGCTTCGTTTTTTTTTTTTTTTTAAAAATTTTGCCAAATTTTTTCCGTTTTTTTTTTTTTAAAAAAAAAAAAAAGGGTTGTAATTGGGCCCCCTTTGGTTTTTTTTTTCATGGTTTTTTATTTGTTTTTTTTTGCCCTCTTTCTTTATAATATTAAAACCCCAGTTTTTTTGGCTTCTTCAAAAATTTTAAAAACCCCACTTAACTTTAAACCCAATTTTTTTTTAAAGAGAACCTTTACTATTACCCGGGGCCCTATTGTTAATTTGGTTACTTTAAGAAAAAAAAACTTTTGGGTTTTTGTTTTTGGGTTTTTTAAATGGAAACATCCTTTTTTTTTAAATCCCCCTTTTTTAAAAAATTTTTTTAAAAATTTGGGGAACCTTTTAAATATAATGAAAGTGCCACTTTACGGATGTAGGAGGGGTTTTATGAGCCCAAATCTTTGGACTTTTAGTAAACTAAAACCATCGGCAGTGGATAAAAATCATATGGCTTTCTAGTTTAGACTTGTTAAACCCCCATAACTAGATATTTAAATCCTCCAATAAAGAGTGATAGAGTGCCATCAGCATGGGGTCAACTCAACCCATGGCCTTTTTACCAGAATCAGTTAAAATTTTTGCATTTTTTACTGCTCAACCCAAACTGGCTGCGGTTGTTTCATTATGCAAAACCATTTTAAACCACCCCAATCTCTTAGTAAGGTCAGTATATAAACTTTCATGTTTATTACAAGTATAGACGCATACTAAACTGAACTACAAGTTACGCCTCCCCAACGACAACCGTTTAATCCATTTTCCAAGCCCAATGGACAATAATGCATATGAAAGAATCTGCAACGAATTTTAACATTTAACCCTTCAAATAACTTTAGACAAAAAGTTAGACCGAAAATCACGGGTTAGGCACATTTGTATTTGTTGGGGGCACGCATAGAGAATATTAATTTTGACTACTGGCCGGCCACACCTCTTTTAAGCCAAACCCCCCCAAGTTAGATTGGGATCAATAGAACAAAAACACCCCCATGCTTGGGGCAACATTTATCTTAGATGAAAGTAAAAGGCCTAACAATGCCAGGAGTGCAAAGAACTTAATGACTCCATACGCCACGTACGTTTGGTGTCTATTAGGAGCGCAAGCACAGACCAAGTCTAGCATAGTGGAATCAATCTACAGGCTTTGACGCCAGAAAAAATTTTCTAGCCAATTTAGAAGATGCTATTAACTCTGCTGTTGATTTTGCCTTCCAGCATACAAAGGTACCAAAAAACGTTCTTTTCACATGCTAGGTCAAAGGTTGACTTTGTTGTGGGCCATGGATTATACATGCTGCCTTCTGACCTTAGACTGCAGATTGGCATGATACAGAATTTTTTAATAATGAAATCCTCATAGCCGGAGGACGATCAAAACTTAGGCACACAATCAAGGCTTAAACACAAGGCCCGCGCCAGCCATTTTTAAAAAAAGTATCTGCCCTGGAAAAGGGGGGAACCCCCCACCAGTTATATAGCAGCCCAGAAAAGCCGAAACCCCCGCCTGTTGATGTACCTCACCCCGACCCGACACACCCAGCGAAAAAGACGGCCCTTGTTGTGTTTTTAACTTTTACTGGACTGGCTATACTTTATTTTACTAAAAATTAAACCGGCAGCCAGCACCCCCAAAGTCCACAGATGGTTAGCCATTATAACCAACCACTTTTGCCTATTGTAGACAAAACCCAACTAACAAAAACCGCCTATTATGCCAGGCAGGCACCAAGCGCTTTTGGACAGCTAACTTCTTTAATAAGTTTGCCAGATGGTGCAATTGTTTTCTAATCCAACTTTTTACCAGGCTGAGGCGTTGGAGGAGCTACTGCCCCTGTTGGCGCACTGCCCGTTTAATGCATAAAACCAGTGTAGAGATAGCAAACCCAACGGCTGTTAATATATAAACTATTGTAATCCCCTGCTCCTCTGAACAGAGTCCTTATTCTTTCTGCTAGCGTAGTATTTTTCATAAATCAATTTTTGGTTTATAGTTTTCTCTGATTCTGCTTATTTGGGTTGCTATTTTTTTCTCTTTTTAATTATACAACGCTGCTAACCCCTGTTTGCCTTTTCTTTTCATTAAATCCTGTATTTTTCGCCTGTATTCTAGCCTTTTCTTCTAACCTAAATTGTTATCATCTGCATCGGCCAGTTTATTTTTTTTTCTTCTTCTTTATCCTCTCTCTAGCTCATTAAATTTTGCCAAGTTGTTTTTTAGTTCTTCGTTCGTAGTTGTTAAAGCGGGACTTAATATCAAGAGGTTCACGCAGAGCAGTTTCTAATATCCCTTGAGTTCATCTCGTAGACAATGGGAGGATCAACAATTGTTTTTTAAAGCCGTTTTCTTCTTCAGGACTCAGCTCACCTTTCTCTTTGCCTAGGCAATTTGAGAACCCGCCAATTGTTTTCCTTCAATAAAACTCGTCTCAAATTTTCTGTTATTGCTTTTATCTGTTTTTTGACTTAACGCTGGATAGAGGCGATTTTCTATTTCAAAATCGTGGTTGGCAACGTTCCGCCCCCATTTTTCTGTAAAAGTCTAACAGCATCAGACCTTAGATTTTGTAATGTTTAATCGTTCTGCATCAGCAGCAGGGAGGGTCTCGGTCTTAATGAAATTTTTTAGACTTAAAAAACTTGGCCGCGTTTTGGCTTTGTTAGTAACTCTTACGCGGCCTCCTTTCACTAGTCCTAATATACAAATGGCGCCAAATTCTTCTTCAAAATCTTTAGGATCGAGCACGTCTTTGGCAGCCCCGTCCTATACTTTTTATAGAATGATTCCAATTTCGTCGTCCGCAATAGTTCGTGACGGGCTTTTAGGGAGTGAAGAGCCTACTCCTACAAGTTCTTGACGTGCTCTAAGGAGAAGAACCTACAATCCTTGAGGCTTTCTAGGGAGTAAAGGACTTTTGCTTCTGCCCCTCAAGTTTCATCTTGTAATTGAAGGCCTGGTTCTTTTCATCTTCATCTTTCTTCAATAGGACTAATCGCGTCCAAATCTTCATCCATCAGCCATATTTATATATTTTATTTATTTTTTTGTTTTATAAAAAAATGAACCCATACGGCTGCGACCCTTGATCCATTTCAGAAAAGCGAAGGGAAGGCCCCATGGCATAAAAGGCATAAGACAGACTGTGCGGCGTTGTAAATAATCCATCAACAATTGAGCCCAATGAAAAATGTTTTAACAGTTAAGATTTTAGTGACCTCGGGGCCTGACGATGTTATAATGCCAGGCACTGCCAGGCTGTCATTCAAAATAGACATTGAGTCGGCGGATCCTAAATGCTACTGTCGTTGCTAACCTGGGCAGGGCCATCATTAAAAAATATGGTAATTCAAACTGGAAGGTAGGAGAAGTCTTCTCACTGAGTAGCGCAGACATTTTTAATCTCTATTCTGATCTGTGGCTGCCTAGAACAGAAAGGAAAAGACAAAATCTTTTCAGGGATCCAGAGCCCAAACGGTCTTAAGCACAGGCTTAATGCTGCAGATGCAAAGGAAGACGAGGGAGACCAGGCAATAGCGCGAGCATTTAAGAAACAGATTTTGCATCCCTTCTAGATTTTGAAACTGTTTAAAAACCCATCAGCCATATTACCAAAGGCGCACTAAGAGACAAACTTACTTACGAACTGACATTCAATGACAGCGGGTCTGTTATTTTCATCAGATGACCCTCAAAGCCAGAGTACACTGTCCAGTAAACATCTCTCTTAATTTTGATGTTGTTGTACTAACCCTGAACTGCTAGAATAATCTTTAAACCAGTATAAAAGTAGGGCGGGTTGTTTACTTTGAAAGAGTTTTTATACACAACCCCCACCTAGCGATTTAAAAACAAGCAAGAACACGTCTGGGAAAATAGCTTATAAGCAATTCTTTCCTAAGGTCCCTAAAAGGGGGTTCTCTTGCTATTTACTGAACCCTCAGCTCCTTTTCAGAGAGAATCTGAGTGTTTTTTTAACAACCCAAAAATTGAGCATGTTGCAGTCTTGCACAGTAGATGGCAAGCCTTTTCAGCTGTATTCAGGCTGGACTTTTACCCGACCAAACACTTTGATGAAATAAGAAAATTGGTTTGCTGGAGGCAGACAGACAAGCCCCACAGCCGATCATGTGTGTAAAAAAAACTTCACCTTCACGATGTAAAGACTCGAAGATTATCTAACAGAACAAATATGGACTATGGCTGGATTTTAGATCCACGTATGACAACAGGACTGCACGGGAGTTGGAAGAAGGGTAGGGTCAGATGGCATACTCATACAGATTTAATAAGGAAGAGGAGGAGAAATGGCCCAGATACAAATGGCACGTTTTTTGTGGGTTTATGACGCCCAGCTGAACATTGAAGAAAAATAGACTGAAAGAAATAGCCTATTAAAAACAGATGGATAGTTTGAACTTTTTTTGCCTAAAAGACCCGCACTGTTCGCTTATTTGTGGGATTACTGGGTGTGGGGAAAAAACTGTCTTCGTGCTTGATTTGTTACAAACAGTCTACAGGTTTCATTACGAGTACATTGTTATATTCTGCACAACCATTAAGCACAACAAGTCTTACAAGAAAAGGCAGTTTTGTTTGGACAGACGAGAATATATTTTTAGTTGATCCTACTGACAAGCTAAGCGACTGTTTAAGAACATTACTATAGGCTATTTGAGGGAACCGAAACGCTTGTTTATTATTGATGACTGTTCAGCCGAACAAGACATTGTTAAAAAAAGAAGGACCTGTCTCTAAGCTAGCCTTTAGCGGAAGACAGCATTAGTTTCTGTTTGGCTCTTTAACTCAAGAAATACAATGCTGCTTAAAAGACTTTAGATCGCAGTTAAAAATCAGTCATCTTATTCTATACTAAGGACAGGGACAGTTTTTGAAGAATGTTTAAGTGAAAAACTATATAATCAGGGACAAGGATGAACTAAAAAAAAAAATAAAAGAGCAGCTAGAAAAATCTAAGCACGCTAAAACTATGCTTACGGACTGACCCGCCAGTTCAATACGTTTGCTTATTATAGATTGTTTTAAGTTTTTATAAGATTGTTTATTAAGATTGTTTATTATGATTGTTATATTTACTAGATTGTTTAATAATAAATTGTTTATATTAAAAAGAATGTCTCGAGGGGCCAGAATCAAAAAGCAGAGTTAGCTCCTAAATGCGTTGCAGTAGAAGGATAAAAGATCTAGCAGATACAACTGACTTTGATCTGATAGGAGTGGCAGGAAATGTTTATGGATTTGAGTACACCGACGATGGGTTTACAAAACGAATAGAAATTGAAGATAAAAAACGACAGCAATATCCTACCCTGGAAGAGATAAGAAATCTAAGGGCAAAAACGATTTTGGCAAACACGAATACAAACTTCATAAAACGAGAGAATGCCTGGGCGTTGCTTCCTGACATTTAACTGGGATTTAAAAGTTTGAACTACGAAGCCCCATGTATACTTTGATAAAAAAATACAATATTTTAGAAAAAAGCTTTGAATGAAGGACGCCTTCTTGCTAGCCTAGTCCCAGGAACACAACAGAAAAAAGCAGATTGAAATAACAAGCAGGGCTCTGTATATATGCTGCGGAGAAAGAAGTCCTTAGCTGAAGTGGGGGGGGACAACCGTCGGCTTAGAATTTAACCCAAAACTAGAATCACTGCCTAGAAAAAATGACGATTGCTTTTTCGCTTATTTATCACTCCAAGGGAGTCTGATCCTAGTTTGCCAGAGCATACGTTAATCAGAGGCGTACAAATAAAGTCTGAAAAACTTGGACGGGCCTCTAGGCTTGTTATTGTATTACTAAAAACGGGGATGAAAATAAACACTTCTGTATCTTCTGACAAAGTTACTGTGATGGTTGACAAAATCTAAAACTAAACAGTACTCGATTTTATTTTTTATTAAGTAAGTTGATTTTTATTGCGTTTTACTCTGTTGATGAAGTGCTGCCAGAAGGGTTAATAAGAAAATATGTACAAGATTAATCTTAATTAAAAAATTAATCTTAATTTAAAAAAAATGGATGAATCAGGCTCAAAAGTTTAGGTTTAGAGCAAATAACTGAACTTCAAGAAGAAATAGAAAGGTGACTTGAATAAGTATAGGGTTACTAGAAAGAAATATGCTAAAGTTTTAAAATACTCTTTTCTTATATAATCACCGGCTCATCAGCTGTAGCGGAGCGTAAGTACTGGGTTCCTAGCGTTGCTCTTTTAGCTACTGGGGCGGAGCGCCAGCCTCTTTAGCATTAGGGAGCCTTGGTTTGGGTTTAGGTGCTATGTCTATGATTGTGAGTGCTGTTTTTTAAAAAAAAAAAATTTAAACGCCTAAACTACAAAAGCACACTGCCATTGTAGCCCTAGCATCAGCAAAACTTTGTTCATTAAGACTGAGAATAAAGCAAAGCATTGCAGGATGAAAACATTACAGCTGAAGAATTTGAGCATCTTATGGCTGATGGTGAGGATTACAGGACGACAAAAAAACTGAACTTCAAAAGGAGTGGGAGAAAGACTTTTTACTTTCGCAACAGGTAGAACACTGAGACAATCAAACAGAACATTGAAAAGCAAGCAAACAATCAGTTTAAACCCAAAATAGACTAAAAAAATAAGATGTGAACTAAAATAAAATAAATCATAAGTTTTAAACAAAAAAAATAAAATAAATCATAAGTTTAACAAAAAAATAAATACTTTTTTTTTTTTATTAACTAATCGGCACTGTGTTTGGCGGGACAACTTGCAACTCTTCGCGAACAAACGATCTTTTAGGGGGCAGGCTTTTTAGACGTAGAAAGAAGAAAGAGTCTCTCTTAAAATAATTACACGGGAGGGGCTGTTTTCATAATTTCTTTCAACTTCATATACATCTACGCTCCATATAGGGTCTGTGGGCTCTAATTCTAAACATCGCCCCTCTGCCTCTCCAGGAGCATACAAGTATCTTACTTTTAGTCCAAAAGGAAGAGTTTTTTGAAATTTCCTTGGATGTCTTCAGTAATGCTAATTTTTTTTTAATTTGATTGCGTTCACCTGGCTTAGAGGCCTCGTTGCTTTAAATTCTTCATTGTTCATGGCGCGTAAGACTGCTGGCCAATCTCCTGACCCATTCTGTGTTTGGCGTGTTTTGTCCATAAGGTCTCTATGATATTGATAGGTAAACAGACGCTCAGCTAGATTCTTATTAAAGTTTTTCTACTAAGAAGCCTGGGAGCGATGGTTGCCTGGAATCCCTCTCTTAACTGTAACCCGATGTCTTAAAAAGCAGTTTGGTTTTACAGCTCCTTTTAAACTCTTTCCCATCATCAACCTGGATCAGCCTAGGATACTTTAATGGACCTCGCATGTATATTTGTTTGTAAAGCCACAGCCACAGCAGTTTGAAGCTTTTATCCGTTAAAGGCTCAGCGTCTTTATACCTTGAAGCCATAGTCAACAACGTAAGAGCATACTTAAAACTTTTTTTCTTCTAACTTTGTCATGGGAAGATACAAGCAAGTCCATCTGGTGGGGTGTCATTAGGAACTGAGTTAACAAATCGAGGCCTTATTATTCTTTTTTGGGGCAGGTAGATATATTTGCCAGATCGCTTGTTTTGAAAGCCAGTCTTTCGCTTCTGATTCAGACACCCTAGCAGCTTTACTCAGTTTATTCAATAGCGGCCTTTCCTTTCCATATACCCTCCTAGGAGAATAATATATTTTGTACTTCTGTAATCGTCCATAAGAGGACTGTTTTTTTTATTACAATTTTTTTAACTATTGTTTTTTTAGATTGAAATATGCAAGAAGAAAGATTGGCTCCCATAGCGCCTATAATAAAGCCTATTTCTACCATTTTTCTGATCCTCAGATGGTTCATAAAAGTCAGACAGTTCTGGCGGTGGCGATGTTATAGAAACCTTCTTTTCCTGTCCACTAAGTAATATTTCATTCATTGCTTCATCAAACGTCTGTAAATGTGTGCTCTGCATGTCCCTGCTCTCTCTTAACTTTTTATTAATAAAGTCTAAGTGGAGCAAATTCCTCTTTTTTCTCGTAAAGCGTCTCTTGCCTTAGCTAAATCTTCCATTTGCCTTTGTTTTATGGCGTTCTCCTTTCTTCATCAGACCGCAATTTTACTAAACAATAAATTGCTGCCAGAGAAAAGCCAATGCATTAATACAATAGCCCCCCCACCATCAGAAAACTATCCAGGGGACATCTTTTTTATAAATAGAATGAATCTTTTTTTTTTTAGAATAATCTTTTTTTTTATATAAATCAATCTGCCTAAATGCATTAATCTTCTATTTTCTATGCATTGATGTTTTCTGGGATAATCCCCTGTGCAACAAGAAAGTCTTTTGAGGCAATCCCCTGCCGTTTATTACAGCTATAACCTTAAACAACATCCTCAATGTCTAAACCTTCCTAGATCAGCCGGCCCTCATTTTAAACATGTTTTTTTGCTAACGTGCTATATCCTATACTAAGGCCGCTGATTACAGCAGAGTGGGTAAATCGTATTAATAATCTTTTTTTTCGCTCATGTTTTTTTATTAACTAAAAAAATAATTAAAATAAATCATAATATGAAAGACTGTCTATGTGCTTTTTAATCAGATAATCTTTTGTTGCTAGAGCTAAAAATAAGGTTTAACTAGTTTCGGCGAAATCTTTCTATCTTTTCCTCATGTTTGGGCGGGGGTTTTTATATCTTAACAAACATTTTTGCTAGGGTTGAATAAAAACTATAAACGCCCAACAATGGCACTGCATAATTAACCAGCGTTTAAACTCATGGTTTTATTTTTTTTTATTTATTTAATTTTTAGATTTAAAAAAATGGCGGGCCAAACACAGCGAATCTGATCTAATGATTTTAAATAGAAAATTTGTAATGAACTATTTGACGAAAAGATGAAAGTGTTAAAACATTGATTTTAGTAAATCTGGGTTTGAGAATGATGTAAACAATTTAATCAAAAATCATAGTGAACTATTTGACAAAGCAATCAAAGAGTTAAAACATTGAAACTGTAGTGATTTCAGAAAAAGCTAAAGTAATTGGCAGGCGTTCGTTGTAAGATTAGGGTGTCTTGAAGTATTGCAACGCTGGGTGAAGAATAAAAAGAGCACATTTTACTTACTTTTATTTTTTTTTAATTTACGTAAAATATTGTGAGTTAAAAATGAACCCTTACAAGTGAGTCCGAGTTTGAAAATACTGACCTTCCACAACAGTACGTTGTTGGGTAGTAAACAAATCATTAAGCAATATGTTCATTGAATTAGACATGGACATCATTAACCCCACAAACGTTCAGGAAAAGTGTAACACATGCTATTTCTAAAAATCCCAGGGTCTCTTCAAAATTAACCCCCCGGCAGCAAAAAATGTTGTTGGCCATTCTGATTGAATATATAAACCCCTAATGATAGTAGTATGCAAGTCTGGGTTTCAACTAGACAGAAAGAAGTAATCAGCTATTTACGAACTTTTACAAACCTGGCTGGGCTGATTACATGCTTTACACAGTTTTAACCATTGCAAGTGAAGAAGCGAAATTGCGCGGCTCCTGGCTGGTCTGAAGGAACAGTCCTTGAAATCAAATTAAAAGACAAAACCAAATACTATCCTATAGTCGGGCAATTCTTACTCCCTCTCCCAGAGAGCTAGTTTTTAAACGGGCAGTCCTAAACATACATAATTCAGATAAACTTATGTTTTCATGTGGTGTGTTTTGGCGCAACTTAACACCCTAGTTAAAAATTAATGCAGAGAGAGTTTTTCCAATTATTGGCAGTATAAAAGATAGTCTGAACTTTAATAACATAAAACCTTTCCAGTGAGTGTAGAAAGTATCGATCAGTTTGAAGACAAAACAAACCCAATAACCGTAAGCGTTATACACATGGTCTTGTAGAGACAATCTAGTTCCCTCTAAGGGGATCTCTCCCAACGCTCCCACTTTAGGGAATCCACTTGAGAATCATGTAGACTTGATTCTGTTTGCGGACGGTTTCCAAGAGCCCCTTATGTATTAATCAGATCAATTAAGCAGACTTCTGGCTTATACATCAAAGCAAAATCTAAACAAGGAGCATTTGTAGAGGTGTTTGGTCAGGATCCCACTGTAGATAGCAGCTGTCAGCCATAAGAAACATTGTAAAAGTTTTGTAGACTGTAAAAATCGAACTTCTTACACCAAAACCAGGGTCTAAGTTTGGTTTTAAGAATGTACAACAAAATGCAGGATGAGCCCATACGTAGTTTTATGCTGACTTTGAACAATTTGCCCACAGTACAACGGCCCTCAGAACGGGGGAAAAACAAAAAAAAAAAAACAACCTTATTGTTCCCCGTCATCAGATTTTGTTTCTTAATGCATTTGTTTGCTGTTTAGGTTCAGATGGGCCGGACACACACAGCCGGAGATTTACAGAGGGCCCCGACGCAGCTGGGCGATTTTTGGAAGCACATTGAAAACCACCTTCGCAAATCAATTCCTCCTAATCAGCTGAAACCCTTTCAGGACATTAAGATGGACTCCCTGAAGATGAAGAACGTTTATAAATCAGCCACCATACTGCTGGATATGCAAAATGCAAGTTATTAGGTGACACTGTAAGGAGACCACGATCACATTACTGGTAAATTCAGAGGGGCAGCAACACCAATAGCTGTAAATCTTCAACTCAAGGTTTAACCCCGAAAAAAGGAAATGGAAACTACCAATCTTCTTTCATAACTTACGAGGGGCTACGATTCTCACTTTTATCATGCAAGCAATAACTTCTGAATGTAAGAGGGTTAGCTGTATTGCACAGTTCTTCAGAAAAAGTACATGACCTTTACTGTAGACTGTTTATCCTTTCTATGATTCTGCCCACATCTGATGGGGAGGTTTAGATAAATTAGCAGGAAAACTCTGCAAGACTATCCAATCACTAAAAAAAATATTTCGACCCGATCTTTAGTCCGTAAAGGCGTCTATCCTTATGAATACATGGACTCGTGGGAATGTTTGATGAAGACGCACTTCCCTCCCACAAAAGGGCACTTTTCTTTTTCTAGTCCCTTAGAGGAAAAGGACTATCGGGACGCCCCCGACTTTGAATACGCGCAGGAAAGCCTGGACAAGAATTACACTGCAAAAACGATGGGGCGATTATCACGGATCAATTATTTTTGGCCGACGTGTGTTTTTAGGCTGACGTCTTTCAGAATTTACAGAGCTACTTGCATGAAAACATTTACGGCCTGGATTCATCACAGTACATCTCTGCCCCCCGGGCTTTTCTTGGGATGCATTCTTGAAAGTCTACAAAACATTGAGATTGACTTAATTTCGGATCTGGATACACTTCCAGATTGATTGAGGCCGGCTGAGAGGGGGGGGCATTAGCATGGCCTGTCATCCCTTTACCGCAGAGCCAACAAAAGTATTTAGACGATTATGACCCAACTTAAAACCATCCAACTATCTGATGTACTTAGACGCCAACAATCTTATGGGTGGGCCATGAGCCAGACACTGCCAATAAAGAAACTTTAAAATGATAAACGGGCCCTCATGAGGTTGATCGGGTAGTAGGACTATTGGCAGATCTTACCCCGATTAATCCAATAGGGATAATCTTAGAGGTAGACTTAGATTATCCCGCAAAAGTTGCACGACCCCCATAACGATTTCCCCTTAGCGCAGAAAAAATTAAAGATGAGCCCACCGGAACCGCCCAAAACTCGTGCCTAACCTTTCGAACAAAACTAATATGTCTGTCTTAACGGCTGTTTACAATTTTACTTAAGGCACGGGTTTGAAAACTAAAGACCCTGTTTCAACAGAATAATTACCTTGACCAAGGGCCTTTTCATGAGGCCCCTTACATCATGAAGAACACCGATCTTAGGAACCGGCCCCGAGCCTTCAGAAAAAGACTTCTTTAAGTAACTATGAACAAACAGTTGTTTTGGGCAAGACGATGGAGAACGTAACACAATCGTAAAGATCGTAAGATTAGTTACAAACGAAAAACAAGCAATTAAGCTGACTCTAAACCTAATATCAAGACTTTAGAATATTTAGCGACAGGCCTGGTTGGCATTATGATGAAGAAACAGAATGTGAAGTTAGAACAGGCCGGTGTTTATCGGCTTTGCCGTGCTAGAGTTGTCAAAAGTTATTAATGCTTGAATTTCTGTACGACTACTTTAAACCGCTGTACCCAGAATCAAATGTCGTTTACACAGACACTGATAGTTTTATTCTAGACATTCCAACAGAAGACTTTTACAAAGACATGGAAATAGAGGTAGCTAAAGGAGCCGACGGATGGTACGACACATGTGACTACCAAAAGATTCGCCTTTACATTCAAACCGTGAACAAGAAAGTGATTGGAAAGATTGAAGGATGAATTTAATGGGACGGTTATTACAAGAATATGTTGGTTGCGGGTCGAAGATGTATAGCGTTGCTACCCAGACCTCCTGTAACAAGAAAGCTAAGGGCATTAGATAAAGAAAGTTGTAAAAAAAGAAATAAGTCACAACAACTACAAGCAGGCATCTCTTTGAAACAAAGTATTTCATCACACAAATGTTAATCTGCGCTCTACTCTTCATCAAGTAAACACAACTGCTGTTAATAAGAAGTCACTAGACTCTAACAATAGCAAGCGAACTTCCGTTAGCCCCGAGTTTTCATACGCTATTAGGCCCCCGAGGAGAACTGACTGTCCGACTTAACTAGTACTTAACTTAAGATCTTAACTAGTACTTAACATGACCTGCACTTAAGATCTTACAGTACTTAACTTAAGATCTTAACTAGTACTTAACTAGTTACTTAACTAGTACTTAACTAGTACTTAACTTAAGATCTTAACTAGTACTTAACTTAAGATCTTAACTAGTACTTAACATAACTTGCACTTAACTTGCGCTTTACTACACTTAACTTTACACTTAACTTGTTATAACTGACCTAACCAGTACTTAACCAGTACTTAACAGTACTTAAACAACACATTAAAAAAAACTAATTTATTAAAAATGGGTCTACAGCAGGAGGTTGTACTTTTTTTGCAGAGGCTGGTTCTTTTTCTTTTACTGTTTTTGTGGGGATTTGTGACTTTTGTTGCTAAGTATGGGTTTAGGCGCTTGTATACTATAAAGCCCTCCACCAACAACAATACTCCCCAGTACATAATAATACATCTTACAGTTTGATTGTGTTGTTGTTGGTGGCGGCGGCGGTGCTGGTGCTGATGTTGTATTACTATCTAATAATTTTTGTTTTGCTGCTTGGTTTGCTTTTTGCAGTCTGTTCCATTCAGCTAGTTTACGACCGGCCTCAACGCGACCAGAATTTTTAGACTTAGTAACACTACTCACCTGTGGGACACTCACCTGCGGGACACTCAGTTGTGGATTCACTTGTGGGGCACTCGCCTGTAAATTCACTTGTGGGGCATTCTGCTCCTGTGGATTCTTCTTCTCCTGCTCGCTCATTTTTTTTAGTCTGATTAAAATTAATATGATTAAAATTAATATGATTGAAAGTAATTAATCCCATGATGAATGGGCATAGCAACGTCCCAAATCTATAATACATGTCACATGCAAGAGATTCTAGAGACTTGGTTAAAACCGGATCTTGTGTTAAGTCATATTTTAAATCTTCTTCTGAATCAATCGGCGCTATCTTGCCTACTAACTTTGCATATAAACTAATCATTGTCTGTCCCACGATCTAACCATTTTTGATCCTAGCTGTGTTTCGTACCTGGCGTAATACTTCTCAACGTCTGATGTAGACAATTGCTGAATCTGTTCAATACTTAGTTCAACGCCTAAATACTGCCTGGTTTTCCCACACGCAGCAGCGAGTATAATCTTTCTTTATGACAGAGGTCTGCTGCCTCCTCACACTTTAATAGCTCGTCGCAATCCATTTTTAAAAGCAATAAAAAAAATAATTGTAAATTCAGCTGTTATTTATTACTCATAGTCTTTTACTAATCTTAAAAACTGTTTAGGTTTAAAGGTAACAGTTACTCCTTCAGGGTCAGTAGAAGCGGTCAAATCAAGATCTTCGGGAGCTATTTGATCAATTAAAATAGTAAACAACTTTATAACTGGAGGGGCCAAGAATGCGGTAGTTTACTGATGGCGTTCCTTACGCTTTCTCGCATATCTACGCGCTCAAAAAGCTCCGTAATTAATTCTTCAAACTCTTCTCTATCAACCCCCCCAGCTCCTTTCCTGCAACTCCCAATCTCTAAATATATCAATAAGCTCTGCAACTACTCCGGGCTTCATTTTTTTTTTTTTTTAACCAGATTATAAACACCAATTTAAAAAAAATTAAGCAAGCCATTCTTCTTGTTTGCGCAAGAATCAGAAGAGAGAAAGGGTAAATAGTGATTCTGTTGGTAGTAAACTGGGTCAAACGACCCTATATGATCGCTTGACCTACAAAGCGGTGCAGTAAACTAGGTCAAACGACCCTATGTGATCGCTTGACCTACAAAGCTCAGCAGTAAACTAGGTCAAACAGCCCTGTGTGATCGCTTGACCTACAAAGCTCAGCAGTAAACTAGGTCAAACAGCCCTGTGTGATCGCTTGACCGAGTTGATTGAGGTGCTTTGCTTAGCTAGGAGAGAAAAGTTAATATCTTTTGTCCTATATCACCCATTTTTTGTTTTGCACGTAAGCCCCCCATTTTTAAAATAACGATTACGTCAATTTTGGAGGTTTTTGCATGTTAATTTTGATTGTAAAAAAGGTGTCAATTTTGGCAAAAAGTAGCATGAGATGGACGAGATTTGTTTGTGAAAAGGGGGGTTTTCGTGCAAAATAAGATGGGTGAGGAGGGACAAGGATATTAACTTTCTCTCCCCGTTATCCCCATCTCTCTCTCCATGTCTCTCTCTTACTCTCACTGTATCTCTTTCTGTGTCTGTCGGTCTGTCGGTCTGTCTGTCTGTCTCTGTCTGTCTGTCTGTCTGTCTCTGTCTCTGTCTCTGTCTCTCTCTCTCTCTCACACACACACACACACACACACACACACACACACACACACACACACACACACACACACACTCCACTTACCCCCATCTCTCTCTGTGTCTCTCTCTTAATCTCACTGTACCTCTGTCTGTCTGTGTGTTCGTCTGTCTGCCTGCCTGTCTGCCTGTCTGTCTGTCTGTCTGTCTCTCTCTCTCTCTCTCTCTCTCTCTCTCTCTTTCGCTCGCTCGCTCGCTCGCGTTCGCGCGCGTACTCTCAAATTTTATTTATCTCAAAACTCGCTTTTCTCTCTTTTTCACACTGTCTCTGCCTCTCTCTCTCTCTCTCTCTCTCTCTCTCTCTCTCTCCTCTCTCTCTCTCTCTCTTCTCTCTCTCTCTCTCTCAATGCACACACACACACACACACACACACACACACATACATATATATATATATATATATATATATACACACACACCCCCTCTCTCTCTCCCCCCCTCTCTCTCTCTTACCAAATGACCTTAAGATATTTTCGTTTTTTCTTTTAAATTGTATGCCAACGATATTACAACACAACAACACAACAAAAGTAAAAAGCTGATGGTTGACAATCACTTTAAACACACACACACACACACACACACACACACACACACACACACACACACACACACACACGTCCGGTCAGCCGAAATTCCACTACCACCGACCATTACAAAAGGAACCCCATTTGACGGGAGCGGCGCTACTACCCAGAACAAAAAAACAAAACAAAAAAAAAAACAACAAAAAAACCAAACCAAAACCAAAACAAAACAAAACCGGACAGTCATGGCGGGAGGAGAGCTATTTTGATGTGAGTTAAAAGTTGAAGTTAGCCAAGCGTGCCCTTAGCTTGTTTTGGCCTATCCAGTTATTAGCCCCGTGCGCCCCAGGATTGGATCCGGTCCGTTTTGTTAGTCACGCTCTGGGCAGGGAAGTAGAAGAAAAAGGAGGAGGAAGTAGTGGGGCAGGGGGTGGGGGGTTTGTGGGGTGGTGGTGGTGGTGGTGGAGGCATTTTATTAACGCGAGGGGAAAATGATTGTCATGATTGAACCACCTAAAGGGTGTCGGGCTGTTAAACTATGTCAGTACTGCTGTTTTCATGATTGTCATGATTGAACCACCTGAAGGTGTCGGCGGGTTAAAAACTATGTCAGTACTGCTGGTTTCTATGTTTGTCTTTGATTAAACCCCACCTGAAGGTGTCGGCTGTTAAAACTATGCAGTACTGTTTGGTTTTCTCATGATTGCATGATTAAAACCATCTGAAGGGGTCGGCTGTTAAACTATGTCAGTACTGCGGGTTTTTCTCATGATTTCTGATTGACCACTGAAGGTTCCCCCAGTTAAACTTTAACGGGACCGTTGTTTTCCTTCTCACCCCCCCACCCCCACCCCCTGGTCCTCCCCCGCCCCCTTCCTCTTCTTTAGGGGAGGAGGGGCGAGAGGGGTTTTCGGTGGTCAGATTTGGTTTTTGTTTTATTTCGTGGTTCCTTCACTGTCAACAAAGTATCTATGTGTTGATCAATGTGGGGCACACACAAAACGCACGCATGCGTGCATGCATCAAGCACCACGCAGGCACCCGCACCCCGCGCGCGCGCCGACACCACACACACACACACACACACACCACGAGAAGAGGAGAGAGGGGAGGGAGAGAGGGAGAGGGGGGGGGGGGGAAAAGGGGAAAAGAGATAAACCAGTTCAAAGCATTCAACACTGACCGTAAGATTTCGAGTGTCTAACCGCATCGATCCCTTTGCACCTCCTTGGCCAGTAACCGAAATGCCGAAATCTCTCGTAGCATGCTGAAATCTGTCCTACCATGCCAAAAACTTTCTTACCATGCCAAAATCTTTCTTTCCATGCCAAAATCTTCCTATCACGCTGCTTTATATGTAGCTTGGTTGGGCGCCTCGGTGCCATGAATTTATGACTTCTTCTTGGCATGCCAGCTTTATGGATGGCTTGGTGACTGTGATGGTGTGACGTCTGCATAGTGTGGTTGCCTTACTGGAATGAAGCGAAGAGTAGTTACCATAATGGTGTGAGGCTTTTGATAATAAGCCTGATGTGGTGTGTGTGTGTGGTGTGTGTGTGTGTGTGTGTGTGTGTGTGTGTGTGTGTGGTGTTGTGGCTTGGCAACGGCTATTCACGAAAATGGTGTATCTCTGTTAAAGTGCCTACTTGTGGATTGATTACGGCTAAATGCCATAATGGTGTGACCACCTCTATAATACAGTTGTTTTACCAGTGCCTTTGTTGCGGCAAAAATGTCATAGTGCTATGACCTCTTCCATAATACCATTGCTTTGCTTGTGGTTTGGTCAAGACAAGAAAAATGCCGTAATGTTGTGACCTCTTTTCACAGTACAGTTGCTTTATTTGTGGTGTGCAAAGCGGCAAAATGTGAACCTTTTCA
>JAMYXO010002542.1:0-2500 GCA_033310375.1 Conus canariensis | reverse complement strand
TGTCTGTCTGTCTGTCTGTCTGTCTCCGCTCTCTCTCTTCTTCTTGTGTGATCGGTGTGTGTGTGTTTGTGATTGTGTGTGTGTGTGTGTGTGTGTGTGAGTGTGTGTGTTGTTGATGTTTCTTGCAAACACAATTCAATTCTTCATTTTCGATAAGAAATCCCGTTCTTAAAGTCTATACTGATTCTTTCATTTCACTTGTTTAATCGTGCATTTCATTATCATAACACATTTTGGAATTAATATTGCAAGGATGTCCAAACAGTCTATAGGTCATTTCGTATACATCGTTCGACTACTAAAACGTCTCTTATTGCAGTCAACATTTCTATGATTCTTCATGGGTATGTCCCTGGTTGACTCGTATTTCTATGCATTTTTCGGATGTTTGTTTGCATACAGCATGAGTGTGACAGCGTATGTGTGTGTGTGTGTGTGTGTGTGTTGTGTGTGCTCTGTGTGTGCTGTGCGTCCCGTCTACGTCCGCTCCGCTCGTGTCGTCCTGTCACCGTTGCATAGTTCAACTCAGACCATGTGTCGAGAAATATAAGACACCGATAAACACAGCCTATCACCATTGTGTCCCCCCCCCCACCCAACTAATCGAACCTCCCCTGGAGATATGAGAAATCCCTATACCTTTCGAACGTCAGAAACCCATAGATAAAAAAACATACAATCCCAACAGAACAACCCTACAGCCCGATAACAAACATAGCAGTCCAGCCCAACTCCATAGACCCAACCGCCCAAATCCACCCAAATTACCCCCACCCCATTCCAAACCTAACATAACCCAAAGACACCTCGTTAGCACTCATCACGTGGACTGACTTAGTTAGAATTCAACAAAGGACAAAAAGGAGAAGAGATATATCTAATCAGAAAAGGAACAACTAACATACATAACAAAAGAAACCAATAAAACAAAATAAAATAATGTTACTAAACAATCCAACCACCACCCACACCAAACCCCACCCCACCCACACACCCACCACCCCCCCCCCCACAAACACCCCCCCCACCCCCCCCCCCCACCCCCCCCCCCCCCCACACCCCCCATATCTCCCCCTCTCAAGCGCACCCAAGCCCCACCCCCCCCCCCCCCCCCCCCCCGCCCCCAGCCAACGAGCCACTAGGGACCCCGGCCCCCCAACAGAACTTCCATTTGTATGGGACCGCCAACGCACGGCAAAAGGGAGGGAAAAAGGAGGAAACAAAAAACGGAAACAAAAATGAAAGGAAAGACACCAGGAACAAGAAAGGTAGAAAGAAAAAAAAAAAAGAAAAGAAAAGAAACAGAATGGAGAAAAGAAAAAGAAAGAAAAAGAATGGAAAAGAAAAGAAAGAAAGAAACAAACACAAAACCTGGGGACGTACGTACGACGTTTGGCCCCCTTTATTCATGATAGTTAACACTGAGAAAAAAAAAAAATCTTGTCCTGAGTACCACATTGAAGTGATGCGGGGGCGGGGCGGGGGGGGGGGGGGGAGAGGGGGGGGTTGAGGGGGGGGGGAGGAGGGACGAACAGGGGACTGTCACTTCAAAGCCCCAATTCAAACTGGAGAACAGTCAGTTCGGCAAACGGATTAAGTCAATTCAATTAAATGTTGAACTGACAATGAAACGCAAACCAACGTCGTTTGTCGAAAACCATGCCATGTCCAAGTGGAATGAAAAAATAGCTCAGCGGAACAGAGAGAGAGAGAAGAGAGAGCGAAGAGAGTGAGGGAGGCGAGAGAGAGAGAGAGAGGGAGGGGAGGGAGAAGAGAGAGAGAGCGAGAGAGAGCGAGGCGGGAGGGAAGAGAGAGGAGAGACGAGGAGAGACGCGAGAGAGAGGGACAGACAGGACAGACAGACAGACCAGACAGAGAGAGAGGAGAGAGAAGAGAGAATGACGAGAGAGAGAGAGAGATGAGAGAGCCGCGAAGACATCTGCCGCGAATTCTTTTGACATGTGTGCATGGAAAATGACTCTAGGAGCCGAGTTGCTAATTGTCAGAGGAGTCACACTACGGGTAGAGATAGTGATGTGTGTTGTGGGGGGGGGGGAGACGGGGGTAGGGGGTTGTAAATCGAAGAAGTATGAAAGGTAGGGCACAGAAATCGTCCCAACCCCCACCCCACCTAGCACCTGTTCACCAAGAGGTGAATTAAAGGGAGGCACACTTTAAAAAAAGACGAGAGAGAGAGAGAGAGCGACGAGGAGAGAGAGGTGCGAGACGACGACAGGACAGACAGAGAGACAGACAGGCAGACAGACAGGAGAGAGAGAGAGGAGAGAGAGAGAGTTAAACAAAAAGAAGGACGAAAAAGAAAGACGAATAGAAAGAGAGAAAAGAGGGAAAAAAGAAAGAAGAAAGAATGGGAAAAGAGAAAGAGGGGAAAGAAGACGGAAAGAAAGAATGGAAAAAGAGAAAGAACGAAGAAAGAAAGAAAAGAAAACAGAAGAGAGAGATAGAGAGAGGAGAGAGAGAAGAGAGAGAGAGTGGAGGG
>JAMYXO010000253.1:0-58822 GCA_033310375.1 Conus canariensis | reverse complement strand
ATTACAAAACGGGGCCCGGGGATTTTGAAATTTCGGAAAATAAAGATCTTTTTTCCCCGGGTAAAAAACCAATCCCGCATAAAATTGTAAAAGAAAATTAAGGGGTGTGAGCCTTTATGAATAAAATTTTTTTTTCCCGAACGTGTAAAAAAATGAATGTTTCCCTTAAAAAACATGCGGCATTTTTTTTTTTAAAAGGAAAAAAGGGGGAAGGGAAAAAGATGACAACTCAATTAAAGCCACTTTTCCAAGATTTGGGGGGGGAAGTACAATTTTTTTTTACCATTCACAAAAAACCCAGCTTGGAAAAAAAAGAAAAAAAAAGCCAACCGTTTGCCTTTTAAAAAAGGACTTGTGAAATGAAACCCCTTTTTTTTTCCAAAGTCTTACAATGCCTAAAAATCATTTCCCTTGTCCTTTTTGGGAACGAAACCCGGGTACCTGCAATTCATGGGTACAAAAAATTCTTTTTTTTTATGATTTTTTTTGAATGAAGTATTAAACCTTTTTTACACAACACCCCCACTTTCCATTTTTTGAAAGTAAGGGCATTTTTAAACCTTTGGGCTTTTAAAAGATGCTGGTATTTTTCGGTTTTGAACCAGGACGAGAAACAGTTAAATGAAAAAAATAAATTTGGATGGGGCAAATGTTTGGAATTTGGGGCTATTCGCTTTTAACGGAAATTTCCCCCACAGAAAATTTGATGTTTTTTTTTTTTTGGGGTTTTTCAGTTTATTTGGGCAAATCTTCCCGGCCCAAAGATCCCCCGATTTGGGGCTATTTTTATCGGGATGCAGTCCCGGGCATTGAATTAGTTCAAATGCAGTATATTTTTTTGCAATACAAAAAAGAATTTTTATGAAAAGAGAATTCCCCACTCAAAGAAACGTCTTCAAAATATAAAAAGAATCTAGGGTTTGCCCGGTACCCTCAAAAAAATTAAACACTTCCCTTTAACGATACATTTCTGAATTTTCTTTTGGGAAGCTCTGCCTTTGAGGCATTCCAAAAAAAAGATTCCTTTCCGTTTTTACGAAAAAGTCGGGGAAAAAAGGGGGCTCAGTGAAAACCCGGAACGAAAGGGGAAAAACGTTTATTTTTTAAATTTAAATGGTTCGCAGAATCAAAAAAACGACCTATCAGTTTACGATTTGAGTGCCTTTTGCGAAGCTCACCCTAAAGAACAAAATTCAATTTTTCCCATATGACTGGGGGATTGTCCCGAAATTTGAACACTGGTGACGAATTTTTTCGAAAAAAATCTTAGTTCTTTCCAAAAAATTGTGGAAGGGAAAAAAATATCCCAAATTTCCCAAACATGCTTTAAACAAGGGGAAAAAAAGAAGAAAAATTTTTTATTCCTTTAACCGACGTTGAGAACCCCAAATTTTTCCGTATTTGATAAGAAAAAAAGGTTGTGGTACGAAACGAAAGAAAAAACTCGTAGTCCGATATAATTGCCCTCGAAAAAAATATTTGCGAAAAAATTGAAAAAAAATGTAGATGGGTAGAGTGAAAAAAAATAGAAACAATTTTAAAAAAAAGACCATTGATACAATTACTCCCCTCCATCGGTCTTGTTAAAAAAAAAACAAGAAAAAAACATCATTTTTAAAGAAAAAGGAGTTTAAAGAAATAATCGAAAACCCTTTGAAGGTTTTTTTAAATTGGCCCCATTTCTGCTACGTTGGGCAAAAAAAGAAGAGAATCGCTACAAGGAGGGGTTAGAAAATTAATGATCTTTCAGGGGGACCCCTACCGTGTATTTTTCAGTATGTTTGGAAGGATTGTCAGGGGTTGGAAGGGGCCCCAAATTTTTTTAAAATGCTTTTTATTACGTTTCAAAAACTCTTATCAATTTTTCCTTGATGCTCTCAAATCCTTGAAGTGGGTGGTGTGGGTGATCGTCATGGGGGGGGACATAGAGAGTGGGCATGGGTAGGTCAGGGGGGGGAGGGAGGGATGATATGCAAGAGTGGCTGGTGGCTTGTGGGGGAGGGGTGGAGGCGTGAGGGCGGTGTGTGATTAGTAGTGCATCTGTCGGTAGACAGGGGTGTGGGGTGAGTGATGTGTTGGTGCGTGGGTGGTGGGGGATGGTGTGGGGTGTGGATGGTTAGAGGTGTGGTAGTGAGCGAGTTGGGGATTCGCGGTAAATTGGAAGGGGAGAGAGCGGTAGTTCTGATGGGGACGTATAGACGGATTCTGGATACATATTTCGTTCTTGGTACGTGATCTACAATCGGTGGAGGCGTGTGGCAGCGGGTGAGGGTCACCGTGGTCAAACAGGAGACGGCGCGGGGTGCGAGGGTTTGAGCGGTGTGGCGGGCTGAGGTGTCGAGGGGGGGAGGGACAGTTTGGACTTCGTGTGTGTGGTGGGTGTGTGAATGCCTTGACGACTCGCAGTAGATGTCGAATGAGGATTGATGGTACGTTAGTTTTTGGGGGGGTATCATGGGATTGTAGGGGGGTGGTGGGTGGGGGTCCACATTGTAGAGGGGACTGGGTGTTTTAGAGCTGGGGGAGGTAGGGTCATGGGACGCTCGTAGGTAGAGCTTACGGGTGTTGGGAGTTGTATTAGGTGGTCGGTGTGTGTGTTAGTTGGTATAGTGTATCGGTGGTGGGGAGTGTGAGAGTGTGTGTGGGGTTGGTGTGTATAGTAGTGGAGCGGCCATGGTGTGGGTGATATATGGGCGAAGTGGCAGTAGTGTGTTAAGATCCACTGAGGGGAATGTGGGGTATGAACATATTGTTTAGGGACTAGTTCTGTAGTGTTACTTGGGTGTATACGTTGTTAAGCATGGTGGGGTTTCTAGTGAAAGGTTGAGGGGGACATATGGGCGGTTCATCTATATCTATCTACTCTGCTAGTATATATCTCTGGACTTTGAACGATGGAAGTTGTACGAGCGTGAGGGGGCGGGGACTCAGGAACGGGTTGGGGGGTGGGCATCTGTAGGTAATGCGGAGTGTGAGAGATTGTGGTTCTGGGGTGGTGTTGGGTAGTTATGGATGGGTGCGGAAGGGGATGGGGCACAGGGCGTGCGGCAGGAGAGTTGTGACAGGTTCGGCATGGTGGGGATAGATGTGGATGGAGATTGAGTGGGGCGGTGGAGGGTAGCGATGGGTTGTGGGGGCGGAGTTCATCTCTATAGAGATGTGGTGTGAGTGGTTCTGTCAGGTGGTTGCGAGGTCTTGATCTGAGGGGGCTATATGGGGTTATTATGTGTGGTGTTGACTGTTCACTCTGGGTCGTGGTTTGGGTATGGGGGAGCGGGTAGGGGATGGATAAGACGTGGTGGGAGAGCGAAGGAGCGTGAGCCTCAAAAGAGTATGACGGGTGGTGTTTGTGTTGGGAGTGGTGTAGGGGGTTGCTGGGTAGATATTGTGGGGTTGCGGTAGGGGGGGGTTGGACTGGCTGGGCTCTGGGTGAGTGTGGAGGGGATTTTTTGGCATGATAGTATGGGTGCTGGTCTGGATTCTGCTCTACGGTCGATTGTTCGGGGGACTTGACATAGGGGGGTAGTGGGTGGGTGAGAGTGAGGGTGTGGCGGTGATTTATGTTTCAGTGTAGCACACTGTGGGGAGGGGAGTGTACATGTTTGGATAATTGGAGTGTAGGGCGCAGGCGCACGTATGATTTAGAAGTAGTGATAGTGACAGGATTGATTGGGGAGGGAGTGAGCATGGGTGTGAGAGCTGGGTGGTGGTGATTTCATATAGGGTAGTGGGGCATAGTGGTGGTTGGGCGGCTAGGACATGCTGGTCGGTGTGGGTCTGTACTGGCTCTTACATCAGTCTGTGTGTAGGTGGCGGTCGCGCGGGGTACAGGGGGGGGGGGGAGGGGTGGGAACCGATTACTATCTCACAGGGGAGTTTTAGAGGTTACGTAGAGACAGCGAGAACTTGGTGATGCGGCAGGTGAGTATTGCTTCTATAGGGTGTGCATGTGGGAGGCGGGTAGGGTGGTGTGGATCCGCTAGGTGTTAGCTGACGGTGGATGGATTTTGGAGTTGGGTCTTACCAGGGCCTATCATTATTCGCCTGCGCAACAGCTGCGGTTGAACTTGGTTCTTGGCCGAAGTCATCTACACCCTGCTACTATCATAGTGCGTTTGGGGATTGGTGGATCTATAATACACCAGTCCCACGGGGGTATAAGGCGGTCTCAGATGGCGGAAATCGCCGGTGTCATTTGAGATAAACTATTCTGGCATCGTGGAGTTGCCTATGCGAGGGGTGCTAATGCTGTGTCAATTTCAATAGAATCTACTCTGCATATACGGGCGGTGGCGCATCTCCGCGTTGTCGACGCTAGGACGCGTACCCGCCGCCGTTTTGTGCGGTCATTGTTTTATGTCAAATGAAGCAAGTTCATGGGTTTTTTTTTTAAAGAAGAGTATGCCACGTTCTGGATGGTGGAGCAGACAGAACGTAGCAAGGGCATACTGTTGCTTGGTCGGTCGAAGCAATTTTATTCAAATGTGTATCACATGTTAAGGAAACGGCATAAATAGGATAATTTTCTATTCTTGATAAATTGTAGAGTAAACAGGATTTTTCTTCTTTAGAATTGACAGACGTTGTACAAATCACTTTGCTTTTTTCGTCGGCAGTAACGGGAAGAATAACTCGGAGTGCTTCTCCCGCAAATCCAGCTTCATCAACAACTCCCAAATGGAAGGTCATTCCTCTCGCGCTCTGCAACAAAATGACATCGATATTAAGAGTGATATGCAACATTTATTAAAGATGAATAAAAACGAGTTTGTTAATCATGCTTATACGTCTTTATTACCTAATATTGATAAACTACCATCAGCACTAACTTATAAAACGAAACAGTTAAAAAAGTTTTTTGTGTTATTAGCATTAGAAGCTAAATATTCGTCTTTTGGTTGCAAAAGTGAAAGAGATCGGAAAGTACCATGAACAAACTTACATCGGGATTAGAAGTAGATCTACCTTCCAAGGTAGAAACTGTGGTAACTTCTGTCTTGAAGGAGACGACGAGTTTACTTATACCTTTCGAATATGATATGGACTTGATTGTATTGTTTACCTCATCACAAAGGCTACACATATGCCTCATTTTTATTTCAATTTCACTTAGCCCGACATCAAGAAGACTGACATGGTGTACGTAATAAGCTAACTTGATTTCTGGTAGCGTAAGCAAAGCAGCTGCAAACATAATTTTTGTCCACTCAGTTTTACCTTGTCGTCGCATTACCATGAAGACGCATGACTTGGTTTTATAATATTGCTCATCTTCGACGCCAAAGCATCGCTTCAAGATTTCATAGATTTCCCCGTGTTTGTATGCCCTAATCGAAGCAATAAAGAATGCGGCATGCGCAAATATTTCAAGTTGAAAGGGTTCTGGTGTCATGGATGCGTTCTTTAGAAATGCATTTACCAGTTTTAACCACAGAATAATACTGCGGACATTAATGTCTTTCATGGCTGCATGGTAGGCATTTATATGCTGTACTTCAGCAACATGGGATTCGTCTTTTCCATACAGCTCCAATAGAAAGTCTTGTTTTTTCCATTGTGGTTGTTGTTGTTGATTGAATAGTCCCACTTTCTTTAAAATATAACGATCCTTGGATTTCTTGGCAGGTTCGTAAAAAAGGGGACATTCCATAATATCTCTTCGACCCAATTCCAAAATTGCATGTGTTCTGACTTCTTCTTTTGCAAAAGAATTTGTACAGTTCATTACATGGCGATATGTGATAAGATCACCATTTGTCATTTGTAAATCTGTTTTTTTTTGGGGGGGGTTTCTTTTTTTAAGCGGAGGCACAAATTCTTTTGCGCGTTTTTCGTATTTAGCAAACATTTCGTTTTGTTTTATTCAGCTACTCTTCTTTATCGAGTACACCAACCTTCAGTAATGTCTATGTACAAGCGGGGTATTATGATACTGCTTTCTTTAGTGTAATATTCCTGATCACTTCAGATATTAAACAAGTGTGCCCGATTTTTTGTACCGCACCTAACAGAGGAGGAATTTGAATATTATGATCATCATCTGATTCAAAATAACACCGGCTCAAATAAGTTTCTAGAAAATCGTTTGAGTGTGACTCAAGCAGATGAGACATGCTCGAAAATAACACATCCTGTGAACGGCTTCGTCTACTTTTAATTATTTTGAGAATAATCGAATTGTCTTTTAAGTAGTCATCAGAATTGAGTCCAACAAATAAGTACAGCTTATATGCTAAACAACGCTGATTCAAATTCAGTTGAGTGTTTTCTAGTTCATCAAGGTCAATAAATGTGGCTCGAGGGATTGAAACACCCTTTTCAGGATATTTATGGAAAAGATAATAATCTTGCGCAGCATTTAAAGGGTTACCCCTATAAGTGCATATCACAGTTGAAAATAAAGCTGATGGAGTGGATTCTGTCAAGCAAACTCCCACTATGTTAAAATTTTGCACAAATGATCTAACAGGGTCTGGAAATGCTTCTTCTCTTTGTAAGATATAGGAGTCATAGTCTGAATGAATTCTTTGTTGTGACTCATCAATGTTGTACAGTGCCAACTTCAACGATTTGAGTGACTTATCTAAACCAAAGAAATACATGAGAGGAATAGCTTCTGTGTAAATTTGGCAAGTGAGTGGCTGATTAGCGTATTCCTCATAATAATCTTTCATAAAGTAACTCAGAGCTCGGTATTTATTTCGCGTTGGGTTTTCCGAAAACTTTTTTTCATAAGTTATGCGTTCTCTTCGTAGAAACAAAGTTAATATCATCTCGTTTATTTGGTGTGGAAAAAATAAAGGGTTGCTCATTAGCTGCGTTTCACTGTGGTCTAGAGGATTGCTCGTTTGATTAATACTACCTGACCATGTTAAAGTATTGCTTACGGGCAGATGTTCGACCAAATGGCGAAGTTCATTCACGCGTCGGAAATTTCCCGCTGTGTCTTCCGTTGGGTATGGTCTGTTTATTAAGTATTGTTTGTTAATGCGCCCATCTTCAGACGAATACAATATCCCGTCTTTTAGCATCTGTCGCTGAATTCCCAGAAAAGGGTAAGAAATTGGCAATTTACTCTCTTGGATAAAGGACACGAGCTCTTGCTGTAACATTATGGCAAAAAGAAAATTGAATGTTGTCCCAAATATTCAAGAAGAAGGTGACTCCTTTTCAGCTGTCTCAAAACAGAAGAGACGTTTGAAGTTTAGTGACATTGAGGAAGCACTCAGATTTGATGATCTTCCCATCGAAAATCTTGAAGCAAATACAAAACACTTTCGTTCAATTGTTGATCTGTGTTCTGGTTATTTGGCTCCAAAGCGCTACACTCTTGAATATTTGTTGATAAATAACGAGTTTATAGATTCTGATATCGTGAAGGAGATTCAACAGTTCTTAGCAGTTGAGTATTCGTTTTCACTTTTTTTTTCAATGTTTAAAGTAGCGTTTAATGTGAAGCATTTTGATTTTATACTGGATCAAGATTCGGATGAAGGACAAGATGAAATAAAACTGTGTCTGGTTTTGCGGAAAATGGCAAGATGTATTCGTCAGCTGTACATCCGCTTCAATATTCCGTTACCAAAAAAGAGGAAACTGCAATATCGTCTTTTGGAATAAATGTGCAAAGATTAAAGAAATTCTTTTCGTACTATAGACAAGCTATGATGTGGTTTGAACGCTACTCTGAATATCCCGAAACCTTTCTTACTGGCGTAGTTTGCCTAAAACACACGGAAAAGATTCACCTTCAATGGGGGCATTTATTTCCTGTGATTAGAAAAATAGAAGAAAGGATGTCCGAATATTGTTCCCTTTTTCGTGATTATTTTGTCATCCAGGCCAACTTTAAAAACGTTTTACAGCGCTTGTCAGTGGTCTTAAACTTACTGAAAGTAGACGCACGTAAATGCCCTATGCTAGAAAATTTACTTGAACAAGTCACAATACATTCTACACCTTCTGTTTCATTTAAGAATTGCACGACATACTCATTAACGACACAAACTAATACAAACGATTTGAATGATAAAATAGATTCAATTATAGGAAAATCGCGCGAAGCGATGTCTAGTGTAGAAGAAGAACCTGAGAAGTTCGATTTAGATGAGCTTTTGTTTGGCGAGTCACCATTACCTTCATTTTGTCGAACAATTAATCAATACAAAATATATAATGTGATACTGACATACAGATCGTACACCTGGGAAAAAAGGCTAGGTTTGATTCTCGAGGGAGATAACTGGACCACAGATTGTAACCCATCTAGAGAACAAATTGATAAGGTCCGATGCATTGCGCTAGAGAGGGAAATATATCCTAATATTAGCTCAGCGTTAAAGTCAAAGGCAGAAAAGTTACAAACTCATCAAAAAAATATAGCAGCAAAACAAAATAAGATTTATTCTCTTGTCAATATCCACACGTTTGATTCCATATTAGCGCATTTTCAGACCAGTACATCTAAACTATTATCAGACGTTTCGTCTGAAATAGAGTCTATGTTCTTAACTTATGATACCGTCTTAGGAAACTATTTTAAGGGATTTATATTCAAGGATGTTCACACAAAGGAGAAAAACCGAATAGCAAAACAAAGACGCAATTTAGAAAATTCTCTTAACATTTTGAGTACTGAAGTGATGGTAGAGTTCAGACATAAACTAGTAAAGGTCTGTGAAGAAAAGAGTGGCAAGGTTCTTCACGAAATAACGAGTTTAATAAAATCTGAGTCAAACTTGATGACAGTAGTAGAAACAATGAAGAACAGCATCCAAGATCTCAGAGATGATGACAAAAAAGCATTGATAGAACGAGTTGAAGATCATACTTTAAAACAATTTCGCCAGCAACTAAACAAGATCGATGTATCTGAAGACACAAAAATATTTACTATCTCTTATGACAACTTCATAGAGAAACTGGACACTTACTTCGCTCTATTATTTGAGTTTTTGTATCCGTCAAAGCACGTTGACGAAGTTTTTAAAACTTTAAGCCCGCAGTCGATACTCGATGAATTAACTACACCGTTAAATGTATTACCTCCCTTACCACTTTCGATGGAATCGGTCTATATCACATACGTAAATCTGATGCAGGAAAATCTCAAGAAACAAAGGGATTATGAGCATTTTTATAGCCAGCTGGAAACATTTTCATCACGTCTTACTAGAGAAGTCAGCAGTTTAATGACTCAGTTAGACAGACTCGAAAGTACGTGGACAAAGTCTCTTCAAAATGCGAATGTTTACACAATTAACACAAACAGCTTAGAGTGGACTCGGTTTGTAGGCGAACTTACGGATGTGATGACAATGTGTAATTATCAAACAACATTACAAAACTGGCGTGATTTTGAAATCGAAAATCAAGATCGTTTTTCGCCGGTAAATACCAATCCAGCATCAATCTGTCAAAAGAAAATAAATGATGTGAGCCATATGAATGAAATGGTTTCCGAACGTGTAAACAAACTGAATGATTCCATAAAAAACATGCTGCATATTTTTCAAGAAAACCGGGAAAAGATGACAACTCAATTAAAGACACGTTTCCAAGATATCGGGGGGGAAGTACAATATTTTTTTACACATTCACGAACAACAGCATTGGAAAAAAAGAAAAAAAGCACAACCGATGCCGTTAAAAAATGACTTGTGAAATGCAACCATTTCTTTAACAGTCTTACAATGCCACAAAATCAGTTCTTGCTCCATTTTGAACGAAATCTGTACCTGCAATTCATGAGTACAACAAATTCATATTTTTATGATTTGTTGAATGAAGTATTGACCTCTTTACACAACATCCCACTTTCCACTTTTGAAAGTAAGGGCACATTAACCTTGGCGTTAAAAGATGCTGGTATTTTTCGGTTTGAACCAGACGACGTACAGCTTATGAAAAAAATAAATTTGGACTGGGGCAAATGTTTGGAATGGGTCTATTCGCTTTTAACGGAAATTCCCTCAACAGAAGATACTGATGTTTTGGTTAACAGTATATGGTCAGTCTTCGGCAACGATCGCGATATGAGCAATATCATCGCACGGATGCAGTCGGTCATAGAATTAGTTCAAGTGCAGTATATTAATTGCAATACAGAAAAGCAATTGATGAAAAGAGATATTCACACTCACGATCGTCTACAAAATATAAAAAGAATCTATGATAGCAGTGTACGTCAAAAAATAACACTCCTTGAACGATACATTTCTGAATATTCTTTCGAGGAAGCTCTGCCTTTGAGTCATTCAATAAATGATTCCTTACGCGATTGTTACGAACAGTCGGAAAGGTTGCTCAGTGAAACCAGGAACGAAAGTGAAATACGTGATTTTTTAAATGAAATGGTTCTGCAGAATCAAAATACAGACCTATCAGTCACACGCATAGAGATGCTGTGCGAAGCTCACACTAAAGAACAAAATACAATCTCCCATATGACTGGTATTGTCCAAGAAATAGAAACACTGGTGACGAATCTTTCGAAAAATCTTAGTTCTACACAAACATTGTGGAAGGAAAAGATATCCCAAATACCCAAACATGCATCAACAAGCGAAATAGAAGAACTTTATCATTCCTTTAACTCGACTGTTGAGAACCACTGTTCCGTATTTGATAAGAAAATAAGGTTGTGGTACAAAACGAAAGAGACTCGTACGTCCGATATAATCAGCCCCTCAGCAGAAAAATATTTGCGACAAATTGAAAAAACTGTAGATGATAGAGTGAAAAAAATAGAAACAATTAAAAAACAGACCATTGATACAATTACTACCATCCATCGGTCTTGTAAAAAAAGTCAAGAAAAACACATCAATTCTATGAAAAAGGAGTTTAAAGAAATAATCGAAACCTTGGAAGAGTTTCTTACATTGGCTCATACTGCTACAGTTGACAAGAAAGAAGAGAATCGCTACAAGGATGGGGTTAGAAAATTAATGATCTTTCAGGAGACCCATTCCGTGTATTTGCAGTATGTTTGGACGGATTGTCAGGACTTGAAGGCCCGACTTTTTGTAAAGTGCTTTGATTACGTTTCAAATCTCTTATCATTTACCTGACTGCTCTCAAATCCTTAGAAGTAAGCTTGTTTGAAGAGGATGCGACTGGCCTCCACGAAGAGTTAAACAAAATGGGTTTACTTAGATTCGGTTCTATTGACGCCCGAGCATTGCAATTTTTAAACCAAGAAGCTTACCATAACTCGCTTACTGCATACAAATACATTAAACAGCTATATCAACCCCCACCAGTGGTACTGTTACAGGGTCGTTTTAAAACGGAAACTGAAAAAATCTTTAACTTTGTTCAAGAGCAACAAGAGAAATGTAGAATAGAAGTATCAAATATGAAAGTAGATGAAAGAGTACGGGGAAAACTTTTAGACCACGAGCGAGAGATTGATCTTATATAATGCAGATAACAAACTGTAAGCGTTTATGTTCTAGTAAAAAATTTAAAGAAGCTTTGGAGCTGTCTAAAACAATTACAGAACAGTTAAATAAAACTTGGAAACAAGTCAATCTTTTGCTATCCGATTCTGTCAAAGACGTAACAACGAATGATATAAATAAGTTATTAACAAATATAACAAAAAAGACTGAAGAGCCCTACTTATCAGATGCTTTCATTTCGAACGAAGAACGACGTTATTTAGATGAGCTTCGGATAAAGAGGAACAAACTAGGGTGGATGACTTGATTCAAGCTGGGAAGTGGCTCACAGAAACATATAATAGTGGTAAAACTGATTTACAACAATAACAGAAACTAGGCAGTATAAGGCTTTCATAACGAATCAAACATTTTTGCCCCACGACAGAAAAAATAAACAAAAAGTGAGAGAGTTCATGGAAACATTTTCAAATAATATGCTTAAGCAAGACTGGCCCCTTGTACACCTACAAACAGATTTAAAAGCCCTAAGTGCTCAGTTAAAAGGTTGTTCAAAATCACCAAAAATGATAGCCACAAAACTGCAGCAGGTGCATGAGACCGCGTCGAATATCCATTCTAAATACAAATCAAATTTTAATGACATTTCTCGCTTTTTTTCAAGTTTAAATTTTCTTTGTACAGACAAAGTAATTTGGTTGTTGGAATATGAAAGATTGTTAATATTTTTAGAGAAGATTATAGACATTTTAAATTCTCAATCTGATCATTTGGAAATAATATCTGTTGAAGAACGATTATTTACGTTGGACAGGCCGCGAAATGTTTGCAGTCTAGACACAGCCATTATAGAGTTTATAGACAAACGTCAGGAAGCATCAATGACAGAACGCTTTGTGGAAAAGTTTGACGCAATTTTAAGAGGTGTACACACCGAATTTTCTGACATACGCGAAAATACTTTACATAAAATGAATGAATTTCAAAACAATATTAACGCGCAGGTATCAGACCACACGGAAAGTGCTTTACAAAAACGTATAGACTTTCTTCCTCTTTCTCTCCAACCACAACTCCGTGACAGATATCATTCGTGCACAGAACGCTCCTTTCAACAGCTTTGGAGGCTACTAACCAGTAACGAAAATAAAATCGCACCCCTATACACGAAAAGAATATCAGAAGATCTTACAAGAAAATGAAAAAAAAATCATAAAACAATTCGAAGATCTCCAAACGAATCTCCAAAAGATGCAAGAATGGTGCGTAAATACTATTGAGCAATACAACATTTCAAGATCCGAGGCAAAGCAGAAAAAATATATGGATAGGGTTGTTCAAACCTTGAATCTATGCATTCGTGAGGTTGATACACAATCTAAGAAGTCCAGTACATTTTTTTCCTTGCTCGCAGAACTTAAGAAAAAAGTAGAAGAAATTCCATTTTCGTCCTACGAAATATCACTAACAGAAGTAATAGGAGTGCTGAACTCGTGGTTTCTTAAACAAAGCACTACAAAATCAGTAGAAAGCGACAAATATGTGACCAGTTTTGCTTTAAAACTGTTAGGTAAGCTTGCTGAACATTTCGTCGATTTATACAAAACTTCAAACTTTATTGATCTTCTGGAAAAGGCAAAACAGAGAAAAGCTGAAGTGGACAGCTTTTTTGAAGATGTAGAAACACTTTCCTCGGAGTTGTTTGCTTTGATGAAAAGTTCCCACCCTTTACAGGAACAGAGTGATGGTCGATGGACAACTGATAAAATCCAAGCTGAAAATCTATGTCGACGTTTCAACACGTTTAAGCAGACTACACTTTCCTTACTGGAATGCCGTTACCCCAAAGAAACTTATTTTCACACTGTCTCCTCTTTAGTTGATTACTTTTTACTTAAGTGGGGCCTTGTAAACAATATGTTAGAAGAAAATGATAGGCTAGATGTACAAGATTATACATTTGATTTTTGGACAAACGTAGATTCTCTCAAGTTTATATTGAAGTCAATATCTGCTGATAAAATATCTATAAATACTTCAAAGACCTCCATTAACATTCTAGCATCAAAGATAGACAAACTTATTTTCCCCTTAGACGGTACAAATTTCAAAGCACCTTCCTCGCAGTTTGAAGATTGTTTTATTCAGGAGGTGTTGACAAAATATGATCATTCAAACACAATTTGCAAACATTTCATCCGCAAAAAGCTTTTACCTTTAACTGAAGAATTGGAAACGAAAATACAAGCAGTCTACGAAATAGTTACCTCGGCTATTGCGGAATACAATCATAGTCGTAACGCGTATTACACGGACAGCAAGAGCCCATTATTGTTAGATGAGGACAAACGCATTAACAGCCAATTACAAAGCATTAAACAACTCTGTACAAGATACTGTGTTCAAAATTTCTCCCCAGGTCTTTGGGACCCATTAATAGATGAGTATTGTAACAGTTTCCAAGGTGCTAAAAAAAGATATTAAAATATTATTTTTACCAATTAAAGCTGATACGCTTTTTACGAAGAAGTACTGTCCAAGACATAGAAATGCAGAAAAGGCAAATATTTTAACTCCGAGCGGTCAGCGTAGGCTCCTTGCATCAGAGTATTGTCCTTGCCCATTCAGATTTTTTGCTTGGATATGGCACGAATCATTATCACACCTTCTAGCCGATATTAATACATGCACTGCTATATTAAATCAAAATTACTTTTCTAATATTCGGACAACATTTCTAAAATTTTGCAGGATTTGCAATGGATGAAAAATCACCCTGACTTGTTTGAACATAAACTTCCACTCAGCGAACAAATTCTAAACATAGTCCTATGTTTAAACACATGGTGTGACCAATATGAATCTCCTTCGTGTGACTTAAATGAAGAAGTCATTGAAATAGCGGACCAAGAGTTTCTGCAGATCATTGAAATCTCTCTCTCTCTTTTATCCGAGCAGACAACATCGCAGCTAACATCATCGTCATATGTACAAAGTGTGAGTAGAGCTCTGAAGATAAAACAGAATGAATTCCAACCACTCCTGGAAACAGATCAGTATGTTTTTCTTAATGACAATCTGTATGCTAAAATTACACACGCAAATTTGACCTCAAATACTTTTTTTTGGTCAAACTGGATCAAATTAACCAATCTAATCGAAACGGTGTTTGAAAAGGACCTTTCCTTTATTCTAACTTCTTTAGAATCGTTAAATCACCATCGGACATTCACTTCTACCGAAGTGACAAAAAGCAAATCTTTGAACTCTCATATATTATTTAAAGTACAGTATTGGTTGAGGGACAAACTCTGTTATCCCTATATGATACAACTATGGGAGAAATTTGGAAGTTTGAATTGTGCTTTGATAGATCATTTGAATGCTGCATATCCAGTCGTTTGGACCGTAAAAAGGGAAGAAACAGAAGAACAAGATTTATCGTCAATTGGAGCAGAGCGTGGGTATATTTATAGGATTTCTGACCCACAGAATGCGCCACCATTTTGTTTGTTTGACTTAATATTATGTTGCAGAATTTTCAAAATCAAATGTGTCATATGTACTAAGATTACGCAGTGTTTATGGAAAATTTTATATAAGGTCGATGAATTTGACAAAATTATCCCCTCAATCATCAAAGAGGAAACAGGAGGTTCATTGCTGACTAAGTTTGCAGAAACTGCTATACCTCGCATTATCAGTTGTTTCTGGACATTTGACAGAGACCTTCACTGGATGTTACTTCCAAACAATGTTCAGTCTTGCCTGCAATATTCGCTTAGACCCTTTTTGATAGATGTGACAGTCGGAACTAATAATTCCGTGGCCATAGTAGGTTGCTATGCAGTTAAAGAGGCGTTGAATCAGGATGAATCCCCTTTTCAAAAAAGGGTTATAAATACTTCTCAGCTGAAATCAATAACAAGTAAGTATTTGTTAACCACAAATCATGACCGATATTATCCATTAAATAAGTCTATCATTCGGACCTATTTTCAGGAAAATGAGGATACCATGAGTGGGAGTTCTGCCGATAGTGTATTTCATAAACAAAATAATGATACTGAAGGAGAAACTGAGGAAGAAATAGATCAGGTGGAAAATAACGAAAGCGAGACCGAAAGAGAATGGACTGGGAAAACGGATGTGGGAGAAGGAAGTGATGGTGGAGTAGACGAGGAAAAAGGAAAAAAGGAAATTAAAGGTGAAGCCGAGGAACGCGGAGGAAGAGATGATGAAGAAGAAGAAGCAACAGCAGAAGAAGAAGAAGACACAGAAGAAAGAAAAACAGACACAGAAGAAGAAGTAGAAGTCGAAGAAAAGACAAAAGATACACCCAACACAGACAGGGAAGCGTCAGTAACTAAAACCAATTTTAATGATGTCACAGATCCACAGTGTACAGGACATTCATACGAGGACAACCCCCCAAAATACGAGCATACAAGTAATAATCGATTTCCTGGTACTGAAGAGTGGGTGGTAAGTGTGCCTTCATCTGATATTATTCGTGTAAAAAAAGACACAAACAATACATATTCTGGATTACAAGACGATGACGAAACTTCTTTGGGCTATAGTGAAATAGAACATTTACTTAATACAATGGAAAGAATTCTTCAAATTCATTGAACATTGTCCAGGACTTGTGACAATTTCAAACCTTTTTTTATTTCCACAAACAACCTTTTCTCAATTTGCCGTTTAAGATGCTGAATCTTTTTCTTTTTTCTTACATAGTAAGGTTTAGTTACAGGAATGGTTTCTAATTTATGGGTTATAATATAAACCGCCATTTCGGTTATATCTGCAAAAGATACGTTTTTCTGTTCAGTTTGAATGTGGTAAAGAAACGCATACAGACGTTCCAGGCACAGAGCGGAAAAGTTACATCCGCATTTGTTCAGACATTTTTGAAGCAAATTAAAGTTAGTAAAGTGAGCATCATCACTGTTTTTCATCTCCCAATTATCATCCGGTTTTATAACAGCGTAATGAATGTCTGTAGCTCTTTGAGGAGTAGGTGTACCACTGATAGTACATAGTTCAGACTCATCCTTGATTTCCTTGATGCATGAAGTTTCGTTTTTGCACACATGTATTCTTGCATGACTTGTGCAAAAGAAGACGGGATCTAAATCGAATGCTTCAGTTAAGTTATTTATGCTACATTCTTTTTTATACAGCGAACAGGACTGCATGATCATCCCTCTTTGTTGCTTTTATATTTTTCACTGTAAATTGCCTGAAGAATTCCCGTTTGCTTCGGGTCTATCGCTTCCGAGTGTCGTTTGAATAGGAAGCCTTGTTTTAAATAGTCTACATACTGCGTTTGTTTTAGGCGAGAATAGGTAATTTTGTAATCATAAGCACTCATAAAGAGAAGTGATACAAAATTATCACTTGATGTTGCAGTACTGAATAGTTCATTCAGAAATATTTCAATATTTTGGAAAAGAATATCTCTTTTTTCGGCGACTGAGTCTATTCTTAATTGTAAAGTATGGTGCTGTGGGTTTTTTCTTTTAAGTTTGTCTGCTTTCTAAACAAGCCCGGAAATACTTTAAGAATGGATTTAACAATCGGGGCTGTCTGTACAAGATTTCCCTTTGGAAATGTACACCCGAGAGAGCTTCATTTTTAAATGTTGGTCTTGACAAAATAAACGCAGTGTAGACACCTGGAAAAAGTTCTGATGTAGTTAAAGTTTCAAAAGCGGAATTTCGATTCAGTGTTAGTAAGTAAGGAATCACTTTTTCCTCAAAATCTTTTTTGCCTGTAATGCAGTAAACAACTGACATAACTGCTAAACCCACTAGAACGTATCTTTGTATTTGAGAATATGAAAGGAGGTAGATATAGGCTGTATTTCGTTGATGGATGTGTTCAGTGCTCAAAGTCGCGAGAATTCTTTCAACTGGCCACGTTTTCGAATAAAACTTTTTTGGATAATTTACGTTCAGATCTTCTTGAATTAAATGAGGCGGTGCATACCTCCGAAAATCGTTTTGTTGAAAGGGTGCTTCAAACGATGATGTTTGCTGTATGCTGTCTTGTTCGTTTAATTCGGGGGTGAATGTTACGTTCATCTTCTTTTTGGCGTTTTTAAATGAAAAATGAATAGTTATAAACTCCTCAAAGCGCGTGGAAGTAATGACTGAATGATTTCTTCATAGTTGGTATCATCCACACTTAAAATAGAAGAGGAAGTCCAGGCGGTGATTAAGGTTAGCACATAATAAAAATCGCCATATCGTGTCAAAGTCATAGGATTAGTCAAATTGGAAATCGATCGAATTTTATCGAGCAAGTAACTCGCAAATTTGGGGGTTGGTATTGTATCCGCAGCATGATGGGTAGAAGGGTTGTGTCGAAGGGGAATGAATTCGCTACGGGAAAACCCAGTGTCCAACCTGAGGCCATCCTTTCTAATGAGTTCAAAAAGCCTCTGTGTATCTCCACCATATAAAATCGTGTGAGAACTGAGTTCTGTATGTTCTTCCAATATCGTTACTGAGGGTAAAATAAATGAGGCGAGTTGTTGTTTCGTTATCTGTGTATGACCTAAAACACCTACTTCTTCTCTGCTTACTTCAGAAACAAGCTGTGGGTTCTCGGTGATCGATGTCCTTTCTTCTTCCTCCCTGTCTTGCTTCGTCACTTTGGGAGATTCTTTTCTTTCATTACCACGTGCGTGCTTCGACATGAGGCTTTTATTCACTAAGACATTTGTGAGTGGGATCAAAAAATGTACAATTTCATTTTTGGCATATTCCATGGATAACAAACGTTTTGATAGTTCCATTTCTCTCTGTTTGAGCTTCCGTATCGATTGATGAAGCGCAGTTTCTGGAGGTTTTCTTGATGTATTATTCAGTTTGAGTATCGAAAACGGTCTCATTTTTTTTTCAGAATCTTACTTTCATTTCACTTGATGTACTAAATAGTTTCTCTCTTTTTTGTTTATGAAAATAAAAAACAGGAAAGCTTTAACCCCATTGCTAATATTATTTTTCGAAGCTTGCAAGCAACTAACAGAATCTAAGACCTGCAGTTCGTAAGCTTTTTTTGTAAGATCACTTAATGGATAATAACACGAGGTTTTTATTTCGACAATGAACCATGGTCGATGCAAAGTACAGATTGTACCAACAATATCGGGAATACGACCTCCGCAGTTAACTTCCGATGCTATTTTGACGGAAGTATTGTAGTTATTTATAAGGTCTTTTTTAAAAGCTTTTCTAAAAGCCTTTCTACAAGCCTCATTTGGTAGAGTATTCAGGAGATCCTGCCACGTTAGACATTTCAAAAACTTGGCTTGCCACACCCGATGGAGCTTTAACCCTCGTTGTTTATCAGCTGCTGCGAGCCATTTAAATCATAAATTGAGGAGTCGATCAAAAACGTTTTTGGTGAATCTTTCCTTTGTTTCGAAATCTTTATTTGCCAAGAGGGGAGAAAGCTTCTGAAGACAAAGCCTTGTTTTTGGTGATGTAAGTTTACTTTCAAACCGTTCTTTGCTCCTTATAGTACCACAGGCCTTATACGCCCTCCAGATTTCATTTGCAACTCGTTTACGGAAATATCTATCTAGCCATTTTCTTTCTGCCATGGAATTTATTACTCATACCTTTTTCCATGGAAAAAAGGCATTTTGATTTTTTGTAAACTCACTACCAATGAATCTAGCAGCGCTTGTCTAATAGTACAGGATTTTTCTGATTTTTTTTATATCGATCTTGGGTCACTCAGGATAGAGATTCCCTCTCTAACAAAAGTGATAAATGTAGAATTCTTGAAAAAGCATCCTCGGTCCTTTGATCCTATTCAAGGAATGATGGTGGAAAAAAAGCAGTTTGTATTACTATCAGTCAGGTGGTAAAAACGTATTGAAGGTAAATTTGAAGAATCCTCTTGACAGAAACAAAGTGATAGATGTGACTGTATCCGTTCTGCCCAATCTCGACCCAAATTTATCTTGGCAACTTTATGACTTAATTTCCCTACAAATATCAGGTGTCCCTGTGGCTCAGTGGTTAAAGCGCGAGTCATTAAGTGGAAAATGAGCATGTCCAGAGGGTCATGGGTTCGAATCCCAGCCATGGCTCGTCCCAAGATGGGAAAAAAAAAGGGGCAGCAGAGGGACATCCGGAGTCATGAACCGGGTGTGGCCCAACCCCCCTAGAGTGTCAGGAGATAAGGGCCGAAACACTTGCTTGAAGGGGGCTTCTCTTCTGAGGACTCTCTGCTGCCACGCTCTCCACGAGTTTCTTTCTACTGATGCATGGGTAAACCATTGACTTCCGGGAATAGGCCGGAGGACGTCCGGGAAAGACCGGAGGACACTGGGAAAGACCAGAACCAAGGGCTCTGTGGGCTGGCTCCCCACTTTGCCTTAAACATGTGGCTACTAAAAATAAAAGGAAAAGATGCTCCCAGGATTCACCGAAAGGGGGAGAGAATGATGAATCCATCGGTGCTCAACCAATCATGACTGCAAATCCCAAACGGACTATGAACATGGACCAAATGGAATATCCATGTGTCTGTGGAAAGCGTTTCGCTACCACCCGTGGCATGAAGATCCACAGAACAAAGATGGGATGTGTGAAGACTCATCTGAATGAGCAGCAGCGCACTGCATCAGCAGATAAGACGTCGGAAGACCAAGGCCAGGATTTAAACCACAGTGCCAAGGACATCCACGCTGTTGGTTCGGATGAGGAATTTGCACAGGCCCTCGATGCCAGGCGCCTGAAACTCAACCTGCCACGAGCAAACGAAATTGAAGATTGGGAGAAACTGGATGCAAAAATCGTCCAAAGACTCGATGCACTGATAGGGAAAAGCACCCTGGAACACAAACTAGCCACAAATGGGGACATTGTGTATGCCACATGTAGAGACGCCTATGGAGCAAAACTACCCAAAGAGAAAACACCTCCAAAGAAATCCAGACGCCAAGAAAAGATGGACAAGATCAGGGTCCAAAAGAAAAACCTCAAGATGCAAATGAAGACCGCACTGCCAGCTGAAAAACAAGGCTTGGAAAAACTGTGGAAAGACCTGAAAGAAAAACACAGTGCCCTCAGCAAAGCGGAATCTGCGAGGAAGAGGAAGAGCAAAAAGAAGAAGACACAAGAGCGCTTCTTCAGAGACCCCTTCCAGTTTGCCAGAACACTGTTTGAGCAGCCAAAATCTGGGACCCTAAGTGTGGACAAAGGAGTTCTTGAGCAGCATCTGAGGAAAACATACTCTGACCCACAGAGCAAAGCACCACTCGACATTCAAGGTCTGGTGTGGCCAACCAACCCTGAGGAACAGTTCAATGGCAAGCCTCCAACGTTGGCGGAAATCAAGAAGGTGGTCGACAAAGCCAGAGCCAAATCATCACCAGGGCCAAACGGAATACCTTACCAGCTTTACAAGAAATGTCCCAAGGTGCTGGAGTGGCTCCACAGGCTGCTGCGATCGGCTTGGAGAAACCAGAAGATCAGCGGCCAGTGGATGACGGCAGATGGTGTGTACATCCCCAAAGAGCAAAACTCAAGTGACATTAGCCAGTTCAGGCCAATATCACTACTGAACGTCGAAGGGAAAATCTTCTTGTCTGTCATGGCAGCAAGGCTGACCAAGTACCTGATGGAAAACAAGTACTTGGATGTGTCAGTCCAGAAAGGTGGCATCCCAGGCGTGGCGGGCTGTGTAGAACACGCCACAATGATCTGGGACGCAATCCAAAAAGCAAAAACAGAAAAGAGAGACCTGGACGTAGTGTGGCTTGATCTGGCAAACGCATATGGATCTGTGCCCCATGAGATGATACAGTTGGCTCTTGAGATGTACCATGTGCCAAAGAACATCCGCGACATGCTCAAGAAGTACTTCAATGGCTTCTCAATGCGGTTCTCTACCAAGGAGTACACAACAGACTGGATCAACTTGGAAGTGGGTATTGCAATGGGCTGTGCAATTTCCCCAATACTGTTCGTGCTGGCAATGGAACTCATCTTGAAAGCAGCAACAAACAACGCGAGACAAACAGACCTTGGCGATGGATACAAGATGCCTCCTCTCAAGGCCTTCATGGATGACACTACAGTGATTTCATCCAGAGAAGACGAGACACGTCATGTGCTGGAGAGGCTGGACGACATAGTTGCCTCATCCAGAATGAAGTTCAAGCCAAAGAAATCACGGAGTCTCTCACTGAGGAAAGGAAAAGTGGCCGGATCTGTGGTCTTCAGTGTTGCCAACCAGGCCATTCCAACAGTCACAGAAGAACCAGTCAAGAGTCTTGGAAGATGGTATGATGATACGCTGAAAGACACACAAAGAGCAAAAGAAACCAAGCAGATGGCGGAGGAAGGCTTGGAGACCATTGACCAGTGTGGGCTCCCTGGCAAATACAAGGTCTGGTGTCTGCAGTTCATGCTGATACCAAAGCTGCTATGGCCTCTGATGATATACGACATCTGCACCAGCATAGTGGAGGCAATGGAAGCCAAAATCAACAAGTTCACAAGGAAATGGCTTGGTGTCCCACCCTGTCTGACTGACATAGCGCTGTACTGTCGCCAAGCAAAGCTGAAACTACCCTGAAATCCATCCTGGAGGAATACAAAGCAGGGAAGATCAGACTTCAAAGCATGCTGGAGGACTCAGGAGACAAGGTGGTAGAAGCAATTAAGCCCCAGCTGAAGACAGGCAGAAAATGGAAAGTTCAAGAGGCGATGGATTCTGCAAAAGAAAGTCTCAAGATCAGAGAAATAACAGGACACACACAGACCAACAGACAGGGACTGGGGGTGACCAAAACTGAATGGTGGTCAAAGGCCAAAGGAAAAGCCAAAAGAGACATGATGATTCAGGAGATGAGAAAAGAAGAAGACCAAAAAAGACTCCAAAAAGCAGTCCAGCAGAGCCAGCAAGGGCAATGGACAACGTGGGAGAATGCACTCCAAAGAAGTCTCACTTGGAATGACATTTGGCACATGGCCCCTCTCAGGATCAGCTTCATTCTCAGATCTGCATATGACCTTCTGCCCTCAAATGCAAACCTGGTGAAGTGGGGGAAAACAGACGATCCTGCGTGCCCCCTCTGCCATGAAAAACAAACAGTGGAGCATGTCCTAAGCTCATGTAAAGTAGCCCTGGCTCAAGGAAGGTACACATGGAGGCACAACCAAGTGCTCAAAGAAATTGTACAAGTAGTCTGGGCTAGTACCAACACCACAAAAGGGAAAATCAGGACTCCAAAAGCACCCGCAACATTCTTCACGGCAGGAGGCAGCAAATCATGGCCAAGAACAACAGTGCCACTCGAAACATGCAGGCAGAGTCTGCTGGACGGGGCAGATGACTGGGAGTGCACTGCAGACCTCCCAGAATGGAAGAGTCACCCAGAGATCATCAGCAAGAGTGGCATGAGACCAGACATAGTAGTCCACTCTAAGTCAACCAAGCAGCTGATCATGATCGAGCTCACGGTGCCATATGAGAACAGAATGGAGGCAGCTCAAATCTACAAGACTGAAAAGTATGCTGATCTGGCAAACAGCCTGAGGAGAGAAGGCTATCAGGTCAAAGTCCTCACTGCAGAAATTGGAGCTAGGGGGTTTGTAGGAACGTCTGCATACAGCCTCATGAAACAGCTCTCAGTTGCAGGGAAGGAAAAGACCAGAGCCCTGAAAGCAATGGCAGAAGCGGCAGAGAGGTGTTCAAGCTGGATCTGGTCAAGGAGGAACAAAAGTGAACTTCATAAGGCTTAATTTCCCTACAAATATCAGGTGTCCCTGTGGCTCAGTGGTTAAAGCGCGAGTCATTAAGTGGAAAATGAGCATGTCCAGAGGGTCATGGGTTCGAATCCCAGCCATGGCTCGTCCCAAGATGGGAAAAAAAAGGGGCAGCAGAGGGACATCCGGAGTCATGAACCGGGTGTGGCCCAACCCCCCTAGAGTGTCAGGAGATTAGGTCGCGATACACTTGCGTTGAAAGGGGACTTTCTTCTTACTGAGGTCTCTACTGCTGCCAAGGCTGTTTCTCCACGAGTTTATTCTTATGACTACGAAGCATAACTTTACCTCGAAAGAGAAATTTCATCGTTATCGCCTATTCTGTTCGTGCGCTAAATTTAAAATTTGCTGCACGCTCTGTACATGAATGTTTCATCGACAGACTCAAAACGAATAACATGTTACAAAAGAATATTTAGTATCTTAGCACGGAGACTCTTCAACTCTCGGTTAGATATCACTTTACCAACCCATCTGTTACTAAATAGGTCAACGTGATTTAAGCTCTTTCGTTATTTGAACTGGGCTAAATATCTGCTAATGTGACAACATTACAGTACATGCCTCAACCCACATTTCATTACGGTCTCATACAAATTTCTTTGTTGCTTTGGAAATATACAATAAACTGATCAACGATAAGTATGATGTAGAACGTGTAGGGTTTTGTTTTAATCACAAACTCTGAGAAGGTATCCGGATAGTGTTGTATTTTGTCTGGTACATAAATTGAAAAAGGAAACTGCTGATGGCTTTTGTCAGTACTTTGTGGAAGGAGAAAAATCCGCCTGTTCGATTTTATCGGTTATAACCTATCCTGATTATTTTGACCTATGACCTTTATGTCGACATATTAAGATGCGGTTGCTAGGGTTGTACAAGAGTCTTTGACGAGCCTTTTCGGTTCAACTACTTGATCCTGTTACTATTTACGGTTGAACTTATATAGTTCACACTGCCATGCAAGGATAAAGGTGTCACATATGTAATTTACGTGTCATAGGACGTTAAATTGGTGATGGGACACACACTGTAAATTAGATTGAAAAATTGCAAAACATAAAATGGATTGCTTTTACTGCCTCATATTCATGTTGCATGATAATTTTTTGCCAAGTGGAGAAGTAAATAGACGACACATTTCTCTTACGAAGGACATTCCCTGCTCAGCATTTTCCTTGTAATGGCATACCTGCAAATGAGGTAGACACCGCTGTGCCAGGTATTCGCCTAATAATGATTCGGTACTGATTTCGATAGCTTTTACGGCATGCTTGAGTGGATTTGGAACTTTGTCATGTATATGTCGAGAACATGTCTGGTATTTAGAAAGGAATTTTCTATGACAAAAGTTGTCACAGCAACAAAATTCAGTTTCTTCCTTCTATTAGTGACACATCATTACTAGAAGAACGATTTAAGACTATATTATTACCTCACGACGTTGATTAAGAATTACACTGTACAGGGAATAATAGTTCCTGGGAATGCAGATATAAACATACTAAGGGGATAACTGTAATTCCACCACAGACTGTGGGTTAATTTTCATAGATCCTGTGACTGTTTAGATTTTTTGTCTTTTATACCCTTCGATCATCGTAGGCTATTAATTTTTGTAATTCGACACTACTTTCATGACAGGTCCTCCTGAGTTCACATTCGGAAACCTCGGATGAAGATTATTGTCTTTAAACATTAAAGAACACTAACGTTCTATCCTTCATGTACACTAGAAAACAATAGACAAATTCATATTTAGCAAGATTATCGAAAAAAAATCTGGAGAAGAAAGACGCTCGAGTGAAACGGGCAATGAACAAAACCTGAAAATTCTCGGAGTTGCATGCGCATAAGGTCACTTCATTCGGTTCATTCAGCGTAGTTTTGAAAACTTATCAATAATTCATTCTATGGACATGCAGGTAGGTCGGAGAATTATAAAATGCATTTTATACCTTGACCTCACCGGATGGCTTACACATATATCCCTCTCTATTGCCCGGTGAAATGTTTGCCCAAAACAGTTAGAAATTTGTTAAAAAGGACGGCGCTACGCACACATTGGAAAACGGACTACCTAACTGTGACTTCTAGTGTCTGTGTAATGTGTGACAAATACAGCGTGTTCCTTTTGATGAAAACCCTTTCTGATCGAAGCAAGCCAAGAAGTTTTGCGAAAAACATCGCAAAAGAATTAAGACGCTGTCTTTTTGTATAAGCCAGTTCAAACTGGAATTCGAAAAACTGTTTTCTCAGTTTGTTTTGTACAAAGCTTAGAACTATGCTGGTCGTTATTGATCAAAACTCTTCCAGTTTGCCAGAACACTGTTTGAGCAGCCAAAATCTGGGACCCTAAGTGTGGACAAAGGAGTTCTTGAGCAGCATCTGAGGAAAACATACTCTGACCCACAGAGCAAAGCACCACTCGACATTCAAGGTCTGGTGTGGCCAACCAACCCTGAGGAACAGTTCAATGGCAAGCCTCCAACGTTGGCGGAAATCAAGAAGGTGGTCGACAAAGCCAGAGCCAAATCATCACCAGGGCCAAACGGAATACCTTACCAGCTTTACAAGAAATGTCCCAAGGTGCTGGAGTGGCTCCACAGGCTGCTGCGATCGGCTTGGAGAAACCAGAAGATCAGCGGCCAGTGGATGACGGCAGATGGTGTGTACATCCCCAAAGAGCAAAACTCAAGTGACATTAGCCAGTTCAGGCCAATATCACTACTGAACGTCGAAGGGAAAATCTTCTTGTCTGTCATGGCAGCAAGGCTGACCAAGTACCTGATGGAAAACAAGTACTTGGATGTGTCAGTCCAGAAAGGTGGCATCCCAGGCGTGGCGGGCTGTGTAGAACACGCCACAATGATCTGGGACGCAATCCAAAAAGCAAAAACAGAAAAGAGAGACCTGGACGTAGTGTGGCTTGATCTGGCAAACGCATATGGATCTGTGCCCCATGAGATGATACAGTTGGCTCTTGAGATGTACCATGTGCCAAAGAACATCCGCGACATGCTCAAGAAGTACTTCAATGGCTTCTCAATGCGGTTCTCTACCAAGGAGTACACAACAGACTGGATCAACTTGGAAGTGGGTATTGCAATGGGCTGTGCAATTTCCCCAATACTGTTCGTGCTGGCAATGGAACTCATCTTGAAAGCAGCAACAAACAACGCGAGACAAACAGACCTTGGCGATGGATACAAGATGCCTCCTCTCAAGGCCTTCATGGATGACACTACAGTGATTTCATCCAGAGAAGACGAGACACGTCATGTGCTGGAGAGGCTGGACGACATAGTTGCCTCATCCAGAATGAAGTTCAAGCCAAAGAAATCACGGAGTCTCTCACTGAGGAAAGGAAAAGTGGCCGGATCTGTGGTCTTCAGTGTTGCCAACCAGGCCATTCCAACAGTCACAGAAGAACCAGTCAAGAGTCTTGGAAGATGGTATGATGATACGCTGAAAGACACACAAAGAGCAAAAGAAACCAAGCAGATGGCGGAGGAAGGCTTGGAGACCATTGACCAGTGTGGGCTCCCTGGCAAATACAAGGTCTGGTGTCTGCAGTTCATGCTGATACCAAAGCTGCTATGGCCTCTGATGATATACGACATCTGCACCAGCATAGTGGAGGCAATGGAAGCCAAAATCAACAAGTTCACAAGGAAATGGCTTGGTGTCCCACCCTGTCTGACTGACATAGCGCTGTACTGTCGCCAAGCAAAGCTGAAACTACCACTGAAATCCATCCTGGAGGAATACAAAGCAGGGAAGATCAGACTTCAAAGCATGCTGGAGGACTCAGGAGACAAGGTGGTAGAAGCAATTAAGCCCCAGCTGAAGACAGGCAGAAAATGGAAAGTTCAAGAGGCGATGGATTCTGCAAAAGAAAGTCTCAAGATCAGAGAAATAACAGGACACACACAGACCAACAGACAGGGACTGGGGGTGACCAAAACTGAATGGTGGTCAAAGGCCAAAGGAAAAGCCAAAAGAGACATGATGATTCAGGAGATGAGAAAAGAAGAAGACCAAAAAAGACTCCAAAAAGCAGTCCAGCAGAGCCAGCAAGGGCAATGGACAACGTGGGAGAATGCACTCCAAAGAAGTCTCACTTGGAATGACATTTGGCACATGGCCCCTCTCAGGATCAGCTTCATTCTCAGATCTGCATATGACCTTCTGCCCTCAAATGCAAACCTGGTGAAGTGGGGGAAAACAGACGATCCTGCGTGCCCCCTCTGCCATGAAAAACAAACAGTGGAGCATGTCCTAAGCTCATGTAAAGTAGCCCTGGCTCAAGGAAGGTACACATGGAGGCACAACCAAGTGCTCAAAGAAATTGTACAAGTAGTCTGGGCTAGTACCAACACCACAAAAGGGAAAATCAGGACTCCAAAAGCACCCGCAACATTCTTCACGGCAGGAGGCAGCAAATCATGGCCAAGAACAACAGTGCCACTCGAAACATGCAGGCAGAGTCTGCTGGACGGGGCAGATGACTGGGAGTGCACTGCAGACCTCCCAGAATGGAAGAGTCACCCAGAGATCATCAGCAAGAGTGGCATGAGACCAGACATAGTAGTCCACTCTAAGTCAACCAAGCAGCTGATCATGATCGAGCTCACGGTGCCATATGAGAACAGAATGGAGGCAGCTCAAATCTACAAGACTGAAAAGTATGCTGATCTGGCAAACAGCCTGAGGAGAGAAGGCTATCAGGTCAAAGTCCTCACTGCAGAAATTGGAGCTAGGGGGTTTGTAGGAACGTCTGCATACAGCCTCATGAAACAGCTCTCAGTTGCAGGGAAGGAAAAGACCAGAGCCCTGAAAGCAATGGCAGAAGCGGCAGAGAGGTGTTCAAGCTGGATCTGGTCAAGGAGGAACAAAAGTGAACTTCATAAGGCTTAATTTCCCTACAAATATCAGGTGTCCCTGTGGCTCAGTGGTTAAAGCGCGAGTCATTAAGTGGAAAATGAGCATGTCCAGAGGGTCATGGGTTCGAATCCCAGCCATGGCTCGTCCCAAGATGGGAAAAAAAAGGGGCAGCAGAGGGACATCCGGAGTCATGAACCGGGTGTGGCCCAACCCCCCTAGAGTGTCAGGAGATAAGGGCCGAAACACTTGCTTGAAGGGGGCTTCTCTTCTGAGGACTCTCTGCTGCCACGCTCTCCACGAGTTTCTTTCTACTGACACGAAGCAAACTTACCTCGAAAAATTCATGATTCGCTTTCAGTTGTGCGCTTATTCTAAAATTTGCTGCACGCACGTACATGATGTTTCACACGACAGACAAACGAAATGTACAAAAGAATATTTAGTATCAGCACGGAACATCACTCTGGTAGAATCATTACCACCATCGTTACTAAAAGACACGTGTTTCGTCTTTGATATTGAATGTGCCAATGTGACACATTACAGTCACATGCCTCAACCCACATTTCATCCGGTCATACAAATATCTTGTTGCTTTGGAAAATACCAAAATAACAACGATGATGATGAAGAACGTGTAGTGTTTTGTTACAAACAAACTGAAAGTATTCCGGAATGTTGTATTTTGTGGTACAAAAATGAAACGGAAATGCTGAAGGCTTTTTGTCAGTACGTGGAAGAGAAAAATCCAGACTGTATTACTGGTTATAACTCTGATAATTTTGACTTTCCTTATGTGAAAATAAGATGCGAGATGCTAGGGTTGTCCAGAGTCTTTGACCGAGCCTTTTCTCGGTCAACTATTGATCCTGTTACAATTCGGGTGAATTATACGTTCACTGCCCAGAAAGGAAAACGGGTGTCACTTGTAATTACGTGTCCTGGACGTTTGGTGATGGACACCATGTAAATTGTGAAAATGCAAAACCATAAACTGGATAGCTTTTCTCTCAATTCTGTTGCAGAAAATTTTTTGGGAGAACGTAAAATAGACGACATTTCTTACGAAGACATTCCTCGCATTTTCCTGAATGGCAACCTGCATGAGTTAGCCCGCTGTGCCAGGTATTGCCTTCATGATTCGGTACTGACTTTGAAGCTTTTACGCATGCTTGGTGGATTTGAATTTGTCAATGAAATGTCTAGAACAGTGTATATAGAAAGGAATTTTCTATTGACAAAAGGTCAGCAACAAAAATGTTTTTCTTCTATCTGTGCACACATTACTAAAGAACGATTAAGCTATATTATACCTCACGACGTTGATAAAGAATTAACTGTACAGGGAATAATAGTTCCTGGGAATGCAGATAAAACATACAAAGGGGCTACTGTAATTCCACCAACTGTGGGTTATTTTCAAGATCCTGTGACTGTTTTAGATTTTTGTTCATTGTACCCTTCAATCATCGTGGCAAATAATTTATGTTACACTACTCTCATGACAGGTCCTCCTGAGTCACATTGGAAACTGGGAGAAGATTATTTCTTTAATAAAGAAACTAACGTTTATTTCGTCACTAAGAAACATAGACAATCTCTTTTAGCAACGATTATCGAAAAAAATCTGGAGAAAAGAGCACGAGTGAAACGGGAAATGAACAAACCTGAAAATTCGGAGATGATGCGCAAGTCACTTCATTGTTCTCAGCTAGCTTTGAAACTTATCAATAATTCATTCTATGGACAGTGTGGTGTAGAAAAAAATGGCATTATACCTTGCCTCCCGGTGGCTTCAACTATCACCTCTATTGCCCGTGAAATGTTGGCCCAAACTGTTAAGTTTGTTAAAAGACGTACACCATTGAAAACGGCTACCTCTGTGACGTCAGTGTCTTGTATGGTGACACAGACAGCGTGTTCCTTTTGATGAAAACCCTTTCTGATGAACAAGCCAGAAGTTTTGCGAAAAACATCGCCAAAGAAGTAACCGCCTGTCTTTTTGTAAAGCCAGTTCAACTGGAATTCGAAAAACTGTTTTCTAGTTTGTTTCTGTACAAAGCTAAGAACTATGCTGGCGTTATTGATCAAACTCTTGAAATGAAAGGAATCAAAATGGTGAAGCGAAATACACCGTTGTTTATAAGAAAGTTATTTTCCTATTTATTGAAAGTCGTTCTCATTGATAAAGACATCACTGCAGCTGAGCGTATATGTTTACAATGCATTAATATTTTGAGAGAAGACAATGGAACATGTGATTTTATTACTGCAGAAAATTTTGTTCATTCAGTGGCCTTGCGGAAAAATGTTGATGATTATGCCATCGCGTCACCCCACGTTCACTTGACCCGTCGTTTGCGCGACTGTCGCGACAAGGATGCTGGACGAGTTGGTGACTACATTCAAATGGTCGTTTGTCACGAACAGCCTAACAAAATGACCACATCCTCCACGACTATTTCCTCCCGGGTGCAATGTCCAAAATATGTTGGGCGGACTTATTCTCATTGGGTGGATATTCCCTATTATGTTACTTATTTATTAAACGCTTATTGTTTGTATTTCGGTTTATGCTATACAAAGCGTAACAAACAAGCACTGTCAAAACTCAAGCAGGAATGTGAGCGGAAAATTAAAGAATGTCAAAGTGACTATCTACGAGAACGTCTTAATATTCATAGAATTACAGATTATTTTCAGATGGCTGTTCCAGTCAAGCGTAGTCGTCGGTTCACTGATGACGTGTTAAGTGGCATATTTACTTTCACAGAAACTGGCCAGGAAAAGCTTTTTTCGCATTGATTAAAATGTGTCATTCTGCTCAGGATCCAGTTTGTCTTTTTCAACCAAAAAACAATATATTATTAGAATATGTTAAGGCTGTATGGTTAATGTCTGGCCGTATGGAAAATTTTACCATAAATATACCATATGGTCTAAAAGACATTTAGTCAGTATGGTTTTAATGTGTTATATCATAATCATTTTGGTAAATAAAAAAAAGGGTCAGAGCTCTGTATGTGTGTGTGTGTGTGTGCGTGTGTGTGTGATGTGCTTGCTTCTGCATGCATGCGAGCATGTGTGTGCGTGCATGTGTGTGTGTGCGTGTGTACGTGAGTGTATGTATGTACGTGTATGTATGTATGTGTGTGTGTGTGCGCACGTGTGTACGTGAGTGTATGTATGCGTGTGTATGTGTGTGCGTGTGTGAATATGTGTGTGTGTGTTTGTGTGTCCATGTGCGCGTTAATAAGGGTACACATAAGGCACACATACAAATCCACTCGTGTGCGTGTGCACACACACACACGCACACACACACACACACACACACACACACACATTGATGAGAGAGAGAGAGAGAGAGAGATGAGAGAGAGAGAGAGAGAGAGGGAGAAGATATCCATGACCAGCATCACACACTTAAGAGGGTGAGACTTTTTTTTCCTCCTTTATTTGCTTACAACAACAAGAACAACAGCAACAAAAACAAAAAACCCACAATAGAGGTACGTAACATCAAGTGAGTTATCTTGGTTGTGAGAATTCCGTCCTTTCTCAACACGAAGAAAACATTCATAACAAAGAAGAGAGGCGGGTGGGTCTGGCAAGTATTCACCACCGCTGAAAACATCGACAATAGGGATCGGAAGAGATTTAGAAAAACGTACAATATATCTCGAGAAATCACTCCTCCTTTTCCAACACGAAAACATTCATGGGGTGTATTTTTTAAAGATGTCACGGACGAAGAAGAAGAAGAGTCTCGGGTGTGGAATGTTTTTCCTGTCAAGTATTCATCACTGAAAACGTTTGTGATATGGACGATAGGGATCGAAGTTTTGAGAGATAAAGAGAGAGAAAAAAAGGGTTAAAACGTGAGAAGCGGTGGCAAGGGGGATGTTGACAGATCCCTATTAAAACCATTTATATCATAGTACACGGCTGCTGAGACAACATGGATGATGATGACATATCGAAGATGAGAAAAAGAAAAGGGTTGAAAGGGAGGGGTTTGACAGATGTTTCTGTACTATACACTCATTTTGGTATATTACGCAGAGTAGAGACAATACCTATGACACGCTGGTAGTGGTTGTTTTTTTTTTTGTTTGTTTGTTTGTTTGTTTTCGTTTCAAAACAAGAAGTAGCAGTTGCAGTAGTAGTAGTCGGCGGTGGCGGAAAAGACAGGGATATGCCCAACTGCTCCTTTTTGTTATCCTCTACGAAGAGGCAGCGTGGTGGTAGACAGACAACAGCTGATACTTTGTGAACAGAGCGGCCCCCAATCTTCTTACGCACTCTGTGTTGGGGAACAAGGCGTTTTGATACATGTGGCTTTTCAGTTTTCTAGACGACCTTTTTCGAGTGACGTGTCGGAGGTTAATGAATCGTACTGCGGCCTTAGCCTGGCGAGCTTCTCGAACAGCCTTTCTCAAATTGTCGATGGACTCAACGATACGATACTTCAACTTTCCTCCATACAGAGGGAAGATCACAGAACCCATTAGGATTCTGGCTTCAGGGAAAGCCTCGTTCAGCATCTGGATAAGGCTTTTCCATTCGTATTCGGAAATGGTCCCACGCACACAGACGTTAGCAGTAAAACAAACCACGACCAGTTTCACGTTACAGTCCTTTTTTCCCGGGTCCAGGAAAACCCTCAAGGCCCTCGTGGAGGCTTGCTGGATAGAGTACATCTTCAGATTGGAGTTCCGCGCGTAACTGCGCCAAATGGTCGCTTTTCCTTCCTCGCCCACTATCTCCCCATCTCCAATAACTACGGCAATGGCCGAAGTAGTGGAAGTGCCACCATCATCACACGCCGCGGTTGTAATAGTAGTAGTAGTAGTAGTAGCAGCGGCGGTGGTATTGGTGGATGCTGCAGCGGCTGAAGCCGAGGTTTGTGCAGCAGCAGAAGAAAGAGGCGGCTGCTGCTGTTGACAATTTTCATGATCTGACTGACAAGAATCATCAGTGGCCTCTGACTGCTGCTGCGGTTTACCAAAGTCGTCACCATCGTCGGCGGTGGTGGTGGTACCGGCCTCCTCTACCAGATGCTGCTGCTGCTGCTGCTGAGTGGAGAGTGGCATGGGAGGAGGAGGAGGAGGAGGAAGAGAAGGAAGAGGAGGAGGAAAAACGAGAAAGAGAGACCCCTTGTGGGTGATGTTAGAAGTAGCAGCGGGGGGGACTGCAGTTGACATGTCGGGGTTGTTGGTTGAGTAGGCTAGCCTTTATCTTTCGGGGCAAGGAGTAGATCTTGCCAGGGCGAGTGCCAGCGGGAGAATGAAACGAAACGACTGGCGAGGGGTCTCTTTATAGCGACCGACCCCGCCTCCTCATTATCATATTCGTCAATACGGACTCTCAAAACAGTTGAGCGCCGTAGAGTTCTCTGGCATGGTTCATATCCCGCGGTTTCGGGTCACCCACCTGTTGCAGACCCTCAATGAAGTTCACCATAGGACGGCCGAGTTTGTTGAGCAGGTAAGGACACGACCGTCGGTCTTCGCACGTTCTCCACAGATGCTCTAGATCGGGATCGTCATCGTCTCGCCACTTTCTCAGGCCGATCCAGCACTGGTAGCAAGTTACCACATCCTGGCTGGGATTCGTTTCGGGCCTCAAAGACGCCAAGCGAAACCCGCTTTGAGCCATACTCAGGGCGGACTGATTATGGCGTCGTGCCCATTCCTTGCCAAAAGACCGAACGCGACATTCTAGGTCCTCCCAGTGGAATCTCCTCCAGTTTGGCGGTTCACCACGCACCCACCGCCGCTCCTCTTCATCATCACGGTCATCGTCATCATCGTCCCGCCGCTGACTCGTCGTCGACGAGGCTAGGCCCAAGGCTTTATCCAACTCCAGCACGTAGACGTAGCACATTATCTTGCAATTTAAATGGTTGGAAATGAGACCCTGTCTTTGCCTGGCCAAAAGCCAGTCGGCGATCAAACCCCCCAAGCGTCTGCGACTACCGGCTGCATTGCCCGAGAAAAAGCCGTCTTCTTCTTCTTCCTCCTCCGAAACAGCTCCTCCTAGATCTTGACGCATTTTGCGCACTAACTGGCGCAGTTTTGCCCGGTCGCAGGTATCGCGAATGGCCCGCGCAACCTTCGGGCTCAGGTTCAACAGAGGCATTTTGGCCGTCTTCGTAATACCCCGCTCAAAATCGGCGAGAGCGTTGGAGTCCTGCCCTAGCGTATCGCAATGAGCGTTATAGTCTTTGGATCGTTGTTTTTTCAAAATCCACCGGGACAGACCGCGTTCTAGCGTCGCGTCATCTCACAAGTACTTCTTCACCACCATCATCTCCGCGAATCTATCATCATCATAGTCATCTTCATCATCTTCCAAGTCCTCGTCATCGTCATCGTCGTCGTCATCGTACTCATCATCATAGTACGGTCCCACATCCAAAGCTTTCAGCAGCTTCTCCTGATCGGCCACATTTCTGTTTCGCACCAATTGGATCATAAACCTGGGCACCGGAGGCAGGTACTTGTTGCGGCATATATCCACCACTTTGTTTTTCAGCCGACTCGACATCGCCCCGCTCTGGATCAGTTTCGTCAGGAACCGGTCGTAACAGTCAGCCTCTTCCACCCGGTCCATGATACTTTTCGCGATCAGTAACTCCGGCCTAGGTTCTTCTATCAGCGACAGCAAGGCGTCGGCTCGAACGAGGGGCCCAGAAAATGTTTTGTTCCAGCGAGAGTACCCCTCCAGCCCCCGCAAGACCTTCCTCAGTACGCGTTTGATATCGGATGCCAGGACGCTAGCCAACACGTATTTGTTTCTGTTGAAGATAGTGCCGGTGGTGACCAAACTTCGCGGCCGCGGCTGCGGGTGGGGAGGTTTCCATGATTTTGATGATTGCCGCTCGACTACTACTGCGGCGGAGTCGGTAGTCAGATCATCCATAGCGGCCAGATCTTCTCCGCCGTCTTCTTTCACCACTTCCATTTCGGTGTCCTCTTCCTCCTGGGCAGAGAATGTTGTAGTAGCAGCACCAGGGTAGTGCATCATCATTGTCTTGCTGCGCCACGCCGTGGTGGTGGTGGTAGGTCTTGATGCTGCTGCTACTGCTGCGGCGGTGGCAGTGACTCTAACAAACCCCCAGGGTGTCAGTGGCATATATATATAGCTCCTCCTCCTCCTCCCCGCCGCGGCCTCTCAAGTTACAGCGGTGGTATCTTTTTCTTTCTATCTTTCGGGCGAAGATGTCTCTAACCTTCAACAATAGGAACCGAATAGATCGCGTTTACGATCCAAGTTTTTGTTTTTTTCTCTCTCAACTACAACTCCTCAAAAGGGCGGTAGTAGTTAAATTCCATACGCTTTATTTCATCATCATTTTTTGTTCTTCTTTTCCACGACTTTGCTGCGTGTGTGTGTATGTGTGTGAAGAAATCTCAAAAGGAACCCGAATATTATTAGAAGAAGGAAACGATCATTACCTTAAAGGGGGTTGAGAGAAAAAAAAAAAAAACCAACAACCATTCGGGGGGGGGGGGGGGGGGGAGGGGCTTTTACGGAAACAACAACTTTTTGTGCCCCCAAAGGGTAGTACTTATTTCTTCGGCAATCTTTTCTTTTTTTCTTTTTTTTTCCCCAACCACCACCGCTTGCGACTAAGAAGAAGAAAGTCTTTCGACGCGACGAAGAAGTCACGCAACAGCTTTTTCTTTTTTTTTTTTACCTTACTACGAGTCCCAAAAGGGTGGTAGTAGTAAACTTATTTCTTCGAGCATCCTTGTTTTTTTCCTCCCCACCACCACCACTCGCGCTCTAAGCAGAAGAAGAAGAAGTCTTTCGACTATGACGCGAAGAAGTCTCCTCCACCACCAAACCCACAACAACAACGATAATAGGAACCGAAGAATATACTACTACAAAGAAGTAGATTTTCATCCAAGTTTTTTTTTTTTTTCTCCCCACAAAAAAAAAGTCGAAAGGGATTAAAAAAAAAAAAACCCACTGGCTTTACGGAAACAACACCACCACGAACAACAACTTCTTTTTATTTAACCTTCGCAAGAAGTCCAAAAGGGTTTTTTCTTCGTTTTAGATTTCTTCAAGTCGCTTTCCGTGTGAAGAAGTCTCTCTAAAACACACACACACACACACACACACACACACACACACACACACACACACACCAACAATAGGAACCGACTATAAACTAAAGTAGATTACTACTACTACCTGCTTACTACGTTCACACAATCCCAGTTTTATTTTTCCTTCCAAGTCCAAAGGGGTGGTGGCGGTGGTAAACTTATTTCTTCCAGCATCTTCATTTTTCCCCGCGCGTGTGAAGAGGAAGAAGACTTTCGAATATGACGATGCGAAGTTATAACACCTCACGTTCACAATCCCCGAGTTCGTTTTAAAGTTCAAAAAGGGTAACGACCATTATTTCAAAGTCGCAGCAGCATCTTGTCGTTCCGTTTTCATGAAATCTTTCGAATATGATGATGCCAAGTCACAACTGTTTTTACTTTACGTTCACAATCCAACGTCGTTGTTGTTGTTTGTTTTCCTTTAAAAAAACAAAAAACAAAAACATTCGCTTTATTATTTCAAGTTTTGTAGCATCTTTTTTTTTTTCAGTCCTTCCCAAGGGTAAAATTTTTTTTTTAAAAACCATTCGCTTAAGTTGCAACACCAACCGTTCACAAAATCCAAAGAGTTATTCGCTCAACACCACCACCACCAACAACAAAAGGAAGCGAATATCAAAAAGTAGACAAACCAAAGTTGTGGTAGGTTTTTTTTGTTGTTTCTACCCACACACAAAGTCAAAAGGGTTTAAACACCACCCACCACCAACAACAAATAGGAACCGAATATAAAAAAAAATAGTAGATTACTACTACTACTACTCTCTTACACGGGTCACACAATCCAAAAGTTGTTGTTTTTCCACCACCACAAGTCAAAAAGAGTAAAAACCATTCGCTTTATACAATCCAAACAGATGCGGTCGTTTTATTCTTCTTCCCAAGTCAAAAAGGTTAAAAAAAAAACATTCGCTTTTATACAATCCAAAAAGATGCGTGGTCGTTTTATTCTTCTTCCCAAGTCAAGAAGGTAAAAAAAAACATTCGCTTTTATACAATCCAAAAAGATGCGTGGTCGTTTTATCCTTCTTCCCAAGTCAAAAAGGTAAAACCATTCGCTTTATATCTTCTTCCAAGTCAAAAAAGGTAAAACCATTCGCTTTATACAATCCAAAAAGATGCGTGGTCGTTTTATCCTTCTTCCCAAGTCAAAAAGTAAAAACCATTCGCTTTATAAAGTTCATCCTCTTTAGTTCCGGGTCCACGATGATATTATTATTACCGTTCTCTTATCATCGAGGACCCTTTTTTTTTTTTTCCATGCCGAACTTTTTTAGCTGCTCGGTTTTTTTTTTTTTTAAAAAGGAGGAGGTAACGATCCGACCACGACCAACTGAGTCTACCCCACCCGCTCCCGAGGGTACCGGCAATATATTACTTACTTACTTACTAAGCCACCGCGCTAATAAGTCCAGGAATTACAAAGTAAAAAACCCCCGTATCATGAGAAAGCTACCAATCATCACCATGGGGACCACAAAAAAAAAAAAAAAAATTGATAAGTAGTAGTAAAACGAAGGAGACCACTACTTACTCATACTCATCATCATCATCATCATCATCATCATCATCATTCGAGTTAAGAGGAGGTCGTCATCATGATAGAGAGGAGACTCATAGCAGACGCCTAATCCAGCCCACCGCTAGTAAGTCCAGGAATTACCTCTTAAATCCCCGGAAAAGTAAAAAGCCCGTATCATGAGAAAGCTACCGATCATCACCATCATCGGGACAAAAACAATTTGATAAGTACTAGTAGTAGTAGTAGTAGTAAAAAGAAGGAAGCCCACTACTTACTCATCATCATCATCATCATTCGAGTTATTATCAAGAAGAGGAGGTCGTCATTATAGAGGAGACGCCTAATAATAATTCCCTGAAACGAAAATATCTTCTAACAGCACACACACAAGGTGTCTGTCGGGATTTTTTTTTTTTTTTCAAGAAACAGTTGAACACGCTCAAAACAGATAGAAACTTTTTTAAGTCGAACTAACATATTTTACAGTCATCATCGTTCGTTTTGTTTGGTTTGGTTTTCCTTGTCCTATAACAAGTTCAGTTTACCGCAGCAGCCAATTCCTTACAGAAGAAGAGAGAACTATGGCTATTATCGCAACAAGATCGAACTCGGAAGAAGAAGACGGAGGGGAGGAGAGTGTGCTACATCGTTTTTCTTCCTCTTCATATTATCGTATCGTATCATATCGGTGGCATATTATTAGGCATTTTCAGCCTTCTTGATGTTAGATGATTTACGGGTTTTAGCGCGAGAAATAGTTTTTGTGGTCTTGTTCTCGCATAAATAGCACACACGCGCGAGAGTCCATATGTGTTTGAAACATCCGGCCCGTTTATCGAGACTAAGTTCTGAACAGTTTGTGTTCATTGACTGGCAAGTTATTATTATTCCGAGTATTAACAATTCTGTGAGTGAGGAGAAAAGAAAAGTTTGCTGACGTTTTAGTAAATTTTTGTTAGTTTGAACAGGCGCCCTCTTCTTCTAGTTGTGGATCGACCTGTGTAGAAGAAGACGGGGGGAGTGTGCTACGTTTCTCCTTCTCATATCACATCATAACATATCGGCGGCGCGTTAGGCATTTTCAGCCTTCTCAATGTTAGATGGTTTGGTTTCCTTGTCCTAGAACAAGTTCAGTTTACCGCAGCAGCCAATTCCTTACAGAAGAAGAGAGAACTATGGCTATTATCGCAACAAGATCGAACTCGGAAGAAGACGGGAGAGAGTGTGCTACATTTTTCTTCCTCATATCACATCATAACATATCGGTGGCATATTATTAGGCATTTTCAGCCTTCTCAATGTTAGATAATTTACGGGTTTTAGCGCGAGAAATAGTTTTTGTGGTCTTGTTCTCGCATAAATAGCACACACGCGCGAGAGTCAATATTTGTTTGAAACATCCGGCGCGTTTATCGAGACTAAGTTCTGAACAGTTTGTGCTCATTGACTGGCAAGTTATTATTATTCCGAGTATTAACAATTCTGTTAGTGGGGGGGGGGAGGGGGGGGGAAGTGTGCTGACGTTTTAGTAAATTTTTGTTAGTTTGAACAGGCGCCCTCTAGTTGTAGATCAAACTGAGTAGAAGAAGAAGATGGGGGGAGGAGTGTGCTACATTTTTCTTCCTCTTATCACATCATAACATATCGGCGGCGCAACAGTAACAACAACACTAAGAATAACAACAACAATAACAATAAGAATAACAGCAACAATAACAATGTCAACAAAAAGAACAACACCAATAACAATAACAACAACTACAACAATAACAACATTAACAATAACAACAAGAACAAAAAAACAATAACGCCGATAAGAATAACAAGAATAGCAATAACAACAACAATAACAACAAGAATAAGAATAACAACAAGAATAAGAATAACAACAGTAACAAGAACAATAACAATAGAACAATAACAATAACAACAATAACAAAAACAACAACTACACCGATAACAACAATAACAACAAGAACAACAACAACCACAACAACAAAAACAACAATATTAACAATAACAATAATAACAATAACAATAAGAACGAATATAAGAATAACAACAAGAATAACAACAAAAATGACAACACCAATAACAAAAACACCAACAACAAAAATAACAGTAACAATATCAATAACATTAACAATAAACAAAATAACAATAATAACAAACCCAATAGCAATAATTATAATAATAACAATAATAACAAGAATAATAACAAGAACGATAACAACAACAATAACAACAACAACAATAACAACAACAATAACAATAACAACAATAACATTAACAATAACAAACAAGAACAAAAAACCAATAACACCGATACGAATAACAATAACACTAACAATAACAATGACAACAATAACAACAACAATAAGAATAACAACAAGAATAACAAAAAGAATAAGAATAACAACAACACTAACAACAATAACAATAAGAACAATAACAAAAACAACTACACCAATAACAACAATAAAAACAATAACAACAACAACAACAACAACAACAACAATATTAACAATAATAATAACAATAAGAACGAATATAAGAATAACAACCAGAATAACAACAACAATGGCAACACCAATAACAACAACACCAACTACAACAATAACGACAATAACAATAACATTAACAATAATCACAATAACAATATTAAAAAAAACAATAATAACAAGAATAATAACAACAACAACCACAACAACAACAACAACAATAACAACAACAACAATAACAATAACAACAATAACAATACCAAAAACAACAACAACAACAATAACAAATATAACAATAACAAGAACAATAACAATAATAACAAGAATAATAACAAAAATAAGAAGAAGAATAACAATAACGATAACAACAACAACAATAGCAATAACAATAACAACAACAATAACAATCACAACAAGAATATCAATAAGAACAACAATAACAACAACAACAATAACAATAACAGCAATGACAATAACATTAATAACAAGAACAACAATAACAACAAGAACAACAAAGGAATAACACCGATAAGAATAACAACAATAACAATAACAAAAACAACAATTACTACAACAATAAGAATAACAAGAATAAGAACAGCAATAAGAAAAACAACAAGAATAATAACAACAACAATAACAGTAAGAACAATAACAATAACAATAAAAACAATAATAACAATAATAATAACAATGACAATAACAATCATAACAATAAGAATAACAATAGCAAAAACAATAACAATAATAACAATAACACTAACAATTTGTTATTGTGGTTGTTTTTATTCTTATTGTTGTTGTTGTTATTGTTGTTGTTGTTTTTGCTGTTGTTATTGTTGTTATTGCTATTGTTATTATTGTTATTGTTGTTGTTATTGTTGTATTGTTATTATTATTGTTATTGTTCTTGTTGTTATTATTGTTATTGTTGTTGTTACTGTTATTATTCTTGTTGTTTTGGTATTGTTGTTCTTGTTGTTATTCTTCTTGTTGTTGTTGTTGTCGTTACTGTTGATATTTTTGTTGTTGTTATTCTCATAACAATAACAACGACAATAACAACAACAATAACAAAATCAACATCAAAAACAAACAACAACAACATAACAAAAATAACAACAATGCAACAACAACAACAATGACGACAACAATAACAACAGTAAAAATAAGAACAATAACAATAACAACAATAACAATAACAAATATAGCAATAACAAGAACAACAATAATAACAACAATAATAACAATAATAAACAATAATAACAATAACAAAAAGAACAACAGCAATAACAATAGCAATAACAACAATAATAGCACTAATAATAACGATAATAACAATAACAATAATAAAACAATAATAACAATAATAATAACAATAGCGATAAACAATAATAAAAACAATAGTAATAAAAATAACAATCATAACAATATCAATAACAGTAATAACAATAGCAATAACAACAATGATAACACCAATAGTAACAATATTAACCATAACAATAACAAAAATAAAAACAATAATAACAATAAGAATAACAATAATAATAATCACAATAACAATAACACGAACAAAAACAATAATAATAAAGAATAAGAATAACAATAATAATAACAATAACAATAATAACAACAAGAATAACAATAACAACAACCACCACCACCACAACAACAATAACAACAACCATAACAACAACAATAACAACAACAACAACAACAACAACAACGATAACCACAACAATTACATTAACAAAAACAACAATAACAATAGCAACAAAAACAACAAAAATTGGAATGACAACATAACAACAGCAATAACAACAATAACAACAACAATAACGACGACAACAATAACAAGAATAACAACAACAACAATAACAACTACAACAATAACAATAATAATTAGAATACAACAACAATAACAACAACAGCAATAACAACAACAGTAACAACAGTAACATTAACAACAATAACAATAACAACAATAACAACAACAGTATAACAAAATAAGAATAACAATAACAATAAGAATAATAACAACAATAACAATAAGAATAACAGCAACAATAACAACAACAATAACAACAAAACAATAACAACAACAACGATAACAATAACAACATTAACAATAACAACAATAAGAACAAGAACAACAAAAACAATAACACCGATAAGAATAACAACAATAACAATTACAACAATAACAATAACAACAAGAAGAAGAACAACAGGAATATCAACAAAAATAAGAATAACAACAACAGTAACAACAACAACAATAACAAAAAGAACAATAACAACAATAACAAAAACAACAACTACACCAATAACAACAATAACAATACTAACAACAACAACAACAACAACAACAAGAAGTATAACAATAACAACAATAACATCAAAAATTACAACAATAACAATAACTATAACAATCATAACAATAACAATAAGAACATTAGCAATAATAAAAAGAATAATAACAATAACAATAAAAATCATAACAATAACAATAATAACAACGACATCCACAACAACAACAATAACAACAAGCATAGCAACAACAATAACAAAAATAACAACAACAACAGCAACAACAACAACCATACCAACAACAATTACATTGACAATAACAACAAGAACTACAACAATAACACTAATAATAACAATAATAACAATAACAATAATAAAAAGAATAATAACAATAACAATAAAAATCAACAATACTAACAATAACAATAATAACAATAGCAACAACAATAACAATAATAACAAAAATAAGAAGAACAATAATAATAACAATAATAACAATAACAATAATAAGAATAACAATAACATCAACAACAACAACAACCACAACAACAACAATAACAACAACAACCATAACAACAACAATAACAATGACCACAACAATAACAACAGTAAAAAATAACAACAGTATTAACAATAACAATAATAACAATAACAATAAGAACGAATATAAGAATAACAACAAGAATAACAACAACAATGACAACACCAATAATACTAACACAAATAATAACTATAATAACAACAGTAAAAATAACAACAATAACAATAACAACAATAACAATAACAATTACAAATATAACAATAACAAGAACAACAACAATAATAACAAGAATAATACTTATTGTTGTTGTTACTGTTGTTTTTGTTGTATTGTTATTATTATGTTATTGTTGTTGTTGTTATTGTTGTTGTTATTATTATTGTTATTTTTATTGTTATTGTTATTATTGTTATTATTTCTATTGTTATTGTTTTTATTCTTATTTTCATGGTGTTTGCTATTGTTATTCTTATTGTTATGATTGTTTTTGTGATTGTTATTATTATTGTTATTATTATTATTGCTATCGTTATTGTTATTGTTATTACTGTTATTGTTATTATTGTTCTTGTTATTATTATTGTTATTGTTATTCTTATTATTTTTATTATTATTGTTATTATTATTGTTGTTGTTGTTATTGTTGTTATTGTTGTCGTTGTCAATGCTATTCTTGTTATTGTTCTGGCTGTTATTGTTGTTGTTGTTATCGTTACTGCTGTTGTTATTCTTATTGTTAATGTTGTTGTTATTCTTAATGTTATTATTGTTATTGTTATGTTTATTCTTAATATTTTTATTATGATTGTTATTGTTATTATTGTTTTTCTTGTTGTTGTTATTGTTGTTGTTATTGTTGTTGTTATTGTTGTTATTGCTATTGTTATTATTGTTATTGTTGTTGTTATTGTTGTTATTGTTATTGTTGTTGTTATTGTTGTTGTATTGTTATTATTGTTATTATTGTTGTTGTTATTATTATTGTTGTTGTTCTTATTGTTGTTCTTCTTGTTGTTGTTATTATTGTTGTTTTTATTATTTTTATTATTATTGTTTTTTGTGCCCCCAAAGGGTAGTACTTATTTCTTCGGCAATCTTTTCTTTTTTTCTTTTTTTTTTCCCCAACCACCACCGCTTGCGACTAAGAAGAAGAAAGTCTTTCGACGCGACGAAGAAGTCACGCAACAGCTTTTTCTTTTTTTTTTTTTACCTTACTACGAGTCCCAAAAGGGTGGTAGTAGTAAACTTATTTCTTCGAGCATCCTTGTTTTTTTCCTCCCCACCACCACCACTCGCGCTCTAAGCAGAAGAAGAAGAAGTCTTTCAACTATGACGCGAAGAAGTCTCCTCCACCACCAAACCCACAACAACAACGATAATAGGAACCGAAGAATATACTACTACAAAGAAGTAGATTTTCATCCAAGTTTTTTTTTTTTTCTCCCCACACAAAAAAAAAGTCGAAAGGGGTTAAAAAAAAAAAAAACCCACTGGCTTTACGGAAACAACACCACCACGAACAACAACTTCTTTTTATTTAACCTTCGCAAGAAGTCCAAAAGGGTTTTTTTCTTCGTTTTAGATTTCTTCAAGTCGCTTTCCGTGTGAAGAAGTCTCTCTAAAACACACACACACACACACACACACACACACACACACACCAACAATAGGAACCGACTATAAACTAAAGTAGATTACTACTACTACCTGCTTACTACGTTCACACAATCCCAGTTTTATTTTTCCTTCCAAGTCCAAAGGGGTGGTGGCGGTGGTAAACTTATTTCTTCCAGCATCTTCATTTTTCCCCGCGCGTGTGAAGAGGAAGAAGACTTTCGAATATGACGATGCGAAGTTATAACACCTCACGTTCACAATCCCCGAGTTCGTTTTAAAGTTCAAAAAGGGTAACGACCATTATTTCAAAGTCGCAGCAGCATCTTGTCGTTCCGTTTTCATGAAATCTTTCGAATATGATGATGCCAAGTCACAACTGTTTTTACTTTACGTTCACAATCCAACGTCGTTGTTGTTGTTTGTTTTCCTTAAAAAAAACAAAAAACAAAAACATTCGCTTTATTATTTCAAGTTTTGTAGCATCTTTTTTTTTTTTCAGTCCTTCCCAAGGGTAAAAATTTTTTTTTTTAAACCATTCGCTTAAGTTGCAACACCAACCGTTCACAAAATCCAAAGAGTTATTCGCTCAACACCACCACCACCAACAACAAAAGGAAGCGAATATCAAAAAGTAGACAAACCAAAGTTGTGGTAGGTTTTTTTTTTTTTGTTTCTACCCACACACAAAGTCAAAAGGGTTTAAACACCACCCACCACCAACAACAAATAGGAACCGAATATAAAAAAAAATAGTAGATTACTACTACTACTACTCTCTTACACGGGTCACACAATCCAAAAGTTGTTGTTTTTTCCACCACCACAAGTCAAAAAGAGTAAAAACCATTCGCTTTATACAATCCAAACAGATGCGGTCGTTTTATTCTTCTTCCCAAGTCAAAAAGGTTAAAAAAAAAAAAACATTCGCTTTTATACAATCCAAAAAGATGCGTGGTCGTTTTATTCTTCTTCCCAAGTCAAAAAGGTAAAAAAAAACATTCGCTTTTATACAATCCAAAAAGATGCGTGGTCGTTTTATCCTTCTTCCCAAGTCAAAAAGGTAAAACCATTCGCTTTATATCTTCTTCCCAAGTCAAAAAAGGTAAAACCATTCGCTTTTATGCAATCCAAAAAGATGCGTGGTCGTTTTATCCTTCTTCCCAAGTCAAAAAGTAAAAACCATTCGCTTTATATCTTCTTCCCAAGTCAAAAAAGGTAAAACCATTCGCTTTATACAATCCAAAAAGATGCGTGGTCGTTTTATCCTTCTTCCCAAGTCAAAAAGTAAAAACCATTCGCTTTATAAAGTTCATCCTCTTTAGTTCCGGGTCCACGATGATATTATTATTACGGTTCTCTTATCATCGAGGACCCTTTTTTTTTTTTTTCCATGCCGAACTTTTTTAGCTGCTCGGTTTTTTTTTTTTAAAAAGGAGGAGGTAACGATCCGACCACAACCAACCGAGTCTACCCCACCCGCTCCCGAGGGTACCGGCAATATATACTTACTTACTTACTAAGCCACCGCCGCTAATAAGTCCAGGAATTACAAAGTAAAAAACCCCCGTATCATGAGAAAGCTACCAATCATCACCATGGGGACCACAAAAAAAAAAAAAAAAAAAATTGATAAGTAGTAGTAAAACGAAGGAGACCACTACTTACTCATACTCATCATCATCATCATCATCATCATCATCATTCGAGTTAAGAGGAGGTCGTCATCATGATAGAGAGGAGACTCATAGCAGACGCCTAATCCAGCCCACCGCTAGTAAGTCCAGGAATTACCTCTTAAATCCCCGGAAAAGTAAAAAGCCCGTATCATGAGAAAGCTACCGATCATCACCATCATCGGGACAAAAACAATTTGATAAGTACTAGTAGTAGTAGTAGTAGTAAAAAGAAGGAAGCCCACTACTTACTCATCATCATCATCATCATTCGAGTTATTATCAAGAAGAGGAGGTCGTCATTATAGAGGAGACGCCTAATAATAATTCCCTGAAACGAAAATATCTTCTAACAGCACACACACAAGGTGTCTGTCGGGATTTTTTTTTTTTTCAAGAAACAGTTGAACACGCTCAAAACAGATAGAAACTTTTTTAAGTCGAACTAACATATTTTACAGTCATCATCGTTCGTTTTGTTTGGTTTGGTTTTCCTTGTCCTATAACAAGTTCAGTTTACCGCAGCAGCCAATTCCTTACAGAAGAAGAGAGAACTATGGCTATTATCGCAACAAGATCGAACTCGGAAGAAGAAGACGGAGGGGAGGAGAGTGTGCTACATCGTTTTTCTTCCTCTTCATATTATCGTATCGTATCATATCGGTGGCATATTATTAGGCATTTTCAGCCTTCTTGATGTTAGATGATTTACGGGTTTTAGCGCGAGAAATAGTTTTTGTGGTCTTGTTCTCGCATAAATAGCACACACGCGCGAGAGTCCATATGTGTTTGAAACATCCGGCCCGTTTATCGAGACTAAGTTCTGAACAGTTTGTGTTCATTGACTGGCAAGTTATTATTATTCCGAGTATTAACAATTCTGTGAGTGAGGAGAAAAGAAAAGTTTGCTGACGTTTTAGTAAATTTTTGTTAGTTTGAACAGGCGCCCTCTTCTTCTAGTTGTGGATCGACCTGTGTAGAAGAAGACGGGGGGAGTGTGCTACGTTTCTCCTTCTCATATCACATCATAACATATCGGCGGCGCGTTAGGCATTTTCAGCCTTCTCAATGTTAGATGGTTTGGTTTCCTTGTCCTAGAACAAGTTCAGTTTACCGCAGCAGCCAATTCCTTACAGAAGAAGAGAGAACTATGGCTATTATCGCAACAAGATCGAACTCGGAAGAAGAAGACGGGAGAGAGTGTGCTACATTTTTCTTCCTCATATCATATCATAACATATCGGTGGCATATTATTAGGCATTTTCAGCCTTCTCAATGTTAGATAATTTACGGGTTTTAGCGCGAGAAATAGTTTTTGTGGTCTTGTTCTCGCATAAATAGCACACACGCGCGAGAGTCAATATTTGTTTGAAACATCCGGCCCGTTTATCGAGACTAAGTTCTGAACAGTTTGTGCTCATTGACTGGCAAGTTATTATTATTCCGAGTATTAACAATTCTGTTAGTGGGGGGGGAGGGGGGGGGGGGAGTGTGCTGACGTTTTAGTAAATTTTTGTTAGTTTGAACAGGCGCCCTCTAGTTGTAGATCAAACTGAGTAGAAGAAGAAGATGGGGGGAGGAGTGTGCTACATTTTTCTTCCTCTTATCACATCATAACATATCGGCGGCGCAACAGTAACAACAACACTAAGAATAACAACAACAATAACAATAAGAATAACAGCAACAATAACAATGTCAACAAAAAGAACAACACCAATAACAATAACAACAACTACAACAATAACAACATTAACAATAACAACAAGAACAAAAAAACAATAACGCCGATAAGAATAACAAGAATAGCAATAACAACAACAATAACAACAATAACAACAAGAATAAGAATAACAACAAGAATAAGAATAACAACAGTAACAAGAACAACAATAACAATAGAACAATAACAATAACAACAATAACAAAAACAACAACTACACCGATAACAACAATAACAACAAGAACAACAACAACCACAACAACAAAAACAACAATATTAACAATAACAATAATAACAATAACAATAAGAACGAATATAAGAATAACAACAAGAATAACAACAAAAATGACAACACCAATAACAAAAACACCAACAACAAAAATAACAATAACAATATCAATAACATTAACAATAAACAAAATAACAATAATAACAAACCCAATAGCAATAATTATAATAATAACAATAATAACAAGAATAATAACAAGAACGATAACAACAACAATAACAACAACAACAATAACAACAATAACAATAACAACAATAACAACATTAACAATAACAACAAGAACAAAAAACCAATAACACCGATACGAATAACAATAACACTAACAATAACAATGACAACAATAACAACAATAACAACAACAATAAGAATAACAACAAGAATAACAAAAAGAATAAGAATAACAACAACACTAACAACAATAACAATAAGAACAATAACAATAAGAACAATAACAAAAACAACAACTACACCAATAACAACAATAAAAACAATAACAACAACAACAACAACAACAATATTAACAATAATAACAATAACAATAAGAACGAATATAAGAATAACAACCAGAATAACAACAACAATGGCAACACCAATAACAACAACACCAACTACAACAATAACGACAATAACAATAACATTAACAATAATCACAATAACAATATTAAAAAAACAATAATAACAAGAATAATAACAACAACAACCACAACAACAACAACAATAACAACAACAACAATAACAATAACAACAATAACAATACCAAAAACAACAACAACAACAACAATAACAAATATAACAATAACAAGAACAATAACAATAATAACAAGAATAATAACAAAAATAAGAATAATAACAATAACGATAACAACAACAACAATAGCAATAACAATAGCAATAACACATAACAACAACAATAACAATCACAACAAGAATATCAATAAGAACAACAATAACAACAACAACAAAAACAATAACAGCAATGACAATAACATTAATAACAAGAACAACAATAACAACAAGAACAACAAAGGAATAACACTGATAAGAATAACAACAATAACAACAATAACAATAACAAAAACAACAATTACTACAACAATAAGAATAACAACAAGAATAAGAACAGCAATAAGAAAAACAACAAGAATAATAACAACAACAATAACAGTAAGAACAATAACAATAACAATTAAAACAATAATAACAATAATAATAACAATGACAATAACAATCATAACAATAAGAATAACAATAGCAAAAACAATAACAATAATAACAATAACACTAACAATTTGTTTGTTATTGTGGTTGTTTTTATTCTTATTGTTGTTGTTGTTATTGTTGTTGTTGTTATTGTTGTTTTTGCTGTTGTTATTGTTGTTATTGCTATTGTTATTATTGTTATTGTTGTTGTTATTGTTGTTGTATTGTTATTATTATTGTTATTCTTGTTGTTATTATTGTTATTGTTGTTGTTACTGTTATTATTCTTGTTGTTTTGGTATTGTTGTTCTTGTTGTTATTCTTGTTGTTGTTGTTGTTGTCGTTACTGTTGATATTTTTGTTGTTGTTATTCTCATAACAATAACAACGACAATAACAACAATAACAAAATCAACATCAAAACAACAACAACAACAACATAACAAAAATAACATGCAACAACAAACAAACAACAACATGCGACAACAATAACAACAGTAAAAATAAGAACAATAACAATAACAACAATAACAATAACAAATATAGCAATAGCAAGAACAACAATAATAACAACAATAATAACAATAACAAAAAGAACAACAGCAATAACAATAGCAATAACAACAATAATAGCACTAATAATAACGTATAAAACACAATAACAATAATAACAACAATAATAATAAATAATAACAATAGCGATAACAATAATAAAAACAATAGTAATAAAAATAACAATCATAACAATATCAATAACAGTAATAACAATAGCAATAACAAACAATGATAACACCAATAGTAACAATATTAACCATAACAATAACAAAAATAAAAACAATAATAACAATAAGAATAACAATAATAATAATCACAATAACAATAACACGAACAAAAAACAAATAATAAAAAAATAAGAATAACAATAATAATAACAATAACAATAATAACAACAAGAATAACAATAACAATAACAACAACCACCACAACAACAATAACAACAACCATAACAACAACACAACAACAACAACAACAACAACCATAACCACAACAATTACATTAACAAAAATAACAATAACAACAACAAAAATTGGAATGACAACAATAACAACAGCAATAACAACAACAATAACGACGACAACAATAACAAGAATAACAACAACAATAACAACTACAACAATAACAATAATAATTAGAATACAACAACAATAACAACAACAGCAATAACAACAACAGTAACATTAACAACAATAACAATAACAACAATAACAACAACAGTATAACAAAATAAGAATAACAATAACAATAAGAATAATAACAACAATAACAATAAGAATAACAGCAACAATAACAACAACAATAACAACAAAACAATAACAACAACAACAATAACAACAACGATAACAATAACAACATTAACAATAACAACAATAAGAACAAGAACAACAAAAACAATAACACCGATAAGAATAACAACAATAACAATTACAACAATAACAATAACAATAACAACAAGAAGAAGAACAGGAATATCAACAAAAATAAGAATAACAACAACAGTAACAACAACAACACAATAACAAAAAGAACAATAACAACAATAACAAAAACAACAACTACACCAATAACAACAATAACAATACTAACAACAACAACAACAACAACAACAAACAAGTATAACAATAACAACAATAACATCAAAAATTACAACAATAACAATAACTATAACAATCATAACAATAACAATAAGAACATTAGCAATAATAAAAAGAATAATAACAATAACAATAAAAATCATAACAATAACAATAATAACAACAACGACATCCACAACAACAACAATAACAACAACAAGCATAGCAACAACAATAACAAAAATAACAACAACAGCAACAACAACAACCATACCAACAACAATTACATTGACAATAACAACAAGAACTACAACAATAACACTAATAATAACAATAATAACAATAACAATAATAAAAAGAATAATAACAATAACAATAAAAAATCAACTATACTAACAATAACAATAATAACAATAGCAACAACAATAATAATAACAAAAATAAGAAGAACAACAATAATAATAACAATAACAATAACAATAATAACAAGAATAACAATAACAACAACAACAACCACAACAACAACAATAACAACAACAACCATAACAACAACAATAACAATGACCACAACAATAACAACAGTAAAAAAATAACAACAGTATTAACAATAACAATAATAACAATAACAATAAGAACGAATATAAGAATAACAACAAGAATAACAATAACAATGACAACACCAATAATACTAACACAAATAATAACTATAATAACAACAGTAAAAATAACAACAATAACAATAACAACAATAACAATAACAATTACAAATATAACAATAACAAGAACAACAACAATAATAACAAGAATAATACTTATTGTTGTTGTTACTGTTGTTTTTGTTGTATTGTTATTATTATTGTTATTGTTGTTGTTGTTATTGTTGTTGTTATTATTATTATTTTTATTGTTATTGTTATTATTGTTATTATTTCTATTGTTATTGTTTTTATTCTTATTTTCATGGTGTTTGCTATTGTTATTCTTATTGTTATGATTGTTTTTGTGATTGTTATTATTATTGTTATTATTATTATTGCTATCGTTATTGTTATTATTACTGTTATTGTTATTATTGTTCTTGTTATTATTATTGTTATTGTTATTGTTATTCTTATTATTTTTATTATTATTGTTATTATTATTGTTGTTGTTGTTATTGTTGTCGTTGTCAATGCTATTCTTGTTATTGTTCTGGCTGTTTTTGTTGTTGTTGTTATCGTTACTGCTGTTGTTATTCTTATTGTTAATGTTGTTGTTATTCTTAATGTTATTATTGTTATTATGTTTATTCTTAATATTTTTATTATGATTGTTATTGTTATTATTGTTTTTCTTGTTGTTGTTATTGTTGTTGTTATTGTTGTTATTGCTATTGTTATTATTGTTATTGTGTTGTTATTGTTGTTATTGCTATTGTTATTGTTGTTGTTATTGTTGTTGTATTGTTATTATTGTTATTATTGTTGTTGTTATTATTATTGTTGTTGTTCTTATTGTTGTTCTTATTGTTGTTCTTGTTGTTGTTGTTGTTATTGTTATTATTGTTGTTTTTATTATTTTTATTATTATTACTGTTATTATTGTTGTTGTTATTGCTATTGTAATTAATTTTGTTATTATTGTTATTGTTATTGTTTTTGCTATTGTTTTTCTTATTGTTATGATTGTTATTGTTATGTGGAAGTGGAAGTGTGGAAGTGTAAGTGTGGAAGTGTGTTTAAGTGTGTGTGAGTGTAAGTGTAAGTATGTAAGTGTGTGTAAGTTAAAGTGTGTGTAAGTGTGTAAGTGTAAGTGTTCGTCTAAAAGTGTAAGTGTGTGTGTGTAAGTGTCTGTAAGTGTAAGTGTGTGTAAGTGTAAGTGTGCGTGTAAGTGTGTGTGTAAGTGTATGTGTAGCTGTAAGTGTGTGTAAATGTAAGTGTGTAAATCTAAGTGTAAGTGTGTCACTGTAAGTGTTTAAGTCTAAGTGTGTAAGTGTCAGTGTGTAAGTGTGAGTGTAAGCGTGTGTAAGTGTAAGTGTAAGTGTGTGTAAGTGTGAATGTAAGTGTGTAACTGTAAGTGTAAGTGTGGATGTAAGTGTGTAACTGTAAGTGTAAGTGTGTATGTGTGTGTAAGTGTGAGTGTAAGTGTGTGTAAGCGTGTGTGCGTGTAAGTGTGTGTGTAGTGTGTGTGTAAGTGTAAGTGTGCAACTGTGTCTAAGTGTAACATTGTAAATATCAGTGTGTAAGTGTAACTGTGTATGTAAGTGTGTGTAAGTGTAAGTGTGTGTAAGTGTCAGTTTGTGTGTGTAAGTTTAAGTGTAAGTGTAAGTGTGTATGTAAGTGTAAGTGCGTGTGTGTGTGTGTAAGTGTAAGTGTGTGTGTAAATGTGTGTAGGTGTGTGTGCAACCGTAGGTGTAAGTGTGTGTAAGTATAAGTGTGTAAGTGTAAGTGTCTGTGTAAATGCGTAAGTGTAAGTGTCCGTGTGTAAGTGTTAGTGTGTGTGTAAGTGAAAATGTGTGTAAGTGTAAGCGTGTGTAAGTGTGTGTAAGTGTGAATGTAAGTGTAAGTGTGGATGTAAGTGTGTAACTGTAAGTGTAGTGTGTATGTGTGTGTAAGAGTGAGTATAAGTGTGTGTAAGCGTGTGTAAGTGTAAGTGTGTGTAAGTGTTTGTGTAAGTGTAAGTGTGTGTGTAAGTGTAAGTGTAACTGGTGTGTGTGTAAGTTGTAAGTGTAAGTGTGTGTAAGTGTGTAAGTGTAGTGTAGTGTTAAGTGTAAGTGTGATGTAAGTGTGTAAGTGTAAGTGGTAAGTGTGTAGTGTAGTGTGTTAAGTGTAAGTAGTGTGAAGTGTGTGTAATGTAAGTGTGTAAGTGTAAGTGTAAGTAGTGTGTTAAGTGTTAAGTCGTAAGTGTTGTGTAAAGTATAGTGTAAGTGTGATGTGTTAAGTGTAAGTTGTTAAGTTAAGTGTGTAAGTGTAATGTGTTGTAAGTAAGTGTGTGTAAGTGTAAGTGTAGTGTGTAAGTGTTAAGTGGTGTTAAGTGTGTAATGTGTGTAAGTGTTAGTGTGTAGTGAAGTTGGTAGTTTAAGTGTGTGTGTAGTGTAAGGTGTGTGAATTAATGTGTAAGTTAATGTGTGTGTGTAATTGTGTAATGTAATAGGTTAGTGTAATGTAAGTTTGTGTAAGTGTAATGTTTAGTGTGTAGTGTAATGTTAAGTGTAATGTTTGTAAGTTAAGTGGTGTAAGTGTAAGTGTAATTGTAAGTTAAGTGTTAAGTGTAAGTGTGTGTAGTGTAAGTGTGTGTTGTAAGTGTAAGTGTGTGTAAGTTAATGTGTAAGTGTAAGTGTAGTATGTTGTGTAATGTGTGTTAAGCTGTGTTGTAAGTGTAATGTGTGTAAGTGTAGTTGTAAGTTGTAGTGTGTGTGTAAGTGTAAGTGTGTTGTGTGTAAGCTGTGTGTTAAGTGTAAGTGTGTGTGTGAGTAGTGTATGTGTAAGTGGTAAGTGAAGTTAAGTGTGTAATGAAGTGAATGTTAATGTAAGTGTTAAGTGTAAGTGTTATGTTGTGTGTGAGTGTGTTTAAGTGTGTGTGTGTAAGTTTGTGTAAGTGTGTTGTGTTAAGTGTATGTGTAAGTGTAAGTGTGTGTTGTTGTAAGTGTAAGTGTGTGTAAGTGAAATGTTGTAGTGTGTGTTGGTGTAGTGTAAGTGTGTGTTTGTAGTGTAAGACTTGTAAGTGTAAGTGTGTAATTTGTGTTTAAGTGTGTGTGAGTGTAAGTTATGTGTGTGGTGTGAGTGTGTGTTTTAAGTGTAATGTAGTGTGTTTTAATGTGTAAGTCAAGTGTGTTAGTGATGTGTTAAGTGAATGTGTGTGTATGTATGTTATGTGTGTGTAATGTGTGTAGTGTAAGTGTGTAAGTGTAAGGGGTAATGCGTGTAAGTGTGTTTAAGTGAATGTGTAAGTGTAAGTGTAAGTGTTTGTAAGTGTAAGTGTGTAGTGTAAGTGTTGTGTGGTGTAAGTGTAGTGTGTGTGTAAGTGTAATTGTTGTAAGGTAGTGTAGGTAAGTGTGTAAGTGTAAGTGTAATGTGTGAGTGTAGTGTTGTAAGTTTATGTAATGTAAGTTGTGTAAGTGTTAATGTAATGTAATTGTCAAGTGTGTGAAGTGTAACTGTGTGTTTAAGTGTGTGTAAGTGTAAGTGTGTGTAAGTGTAATGTGTAAGTGTGTGTGTTAAGTGTGTGTGTGTGGTGTAAGTGTAAGTGTGTGTGTGTGTAAGTGTAAGTGTAAGTGTGTATGAAATGTGTGTGTAAGTGTAGTGTGTGTGTAAGAGTTGTGTTGAAGTGTAATGTTGAAAGAAGTGTAAGTCGTAAGTGTAAGTGTTGTAGTGTAAGTGTAAGTGTGTAAGTGTAAGTGTGTGTAGTGTAAGTGTGTGTAAGTGTGTGTAAGTGTAAGGTGTGTGTGTTAAGTGAAGTGTGGGTAGTGTGTAAGTGTAAGTGTGTGTAAGTGTGTGTAATGTAAGTGTGTGTAAGTGTAAGTGTGTAAGGTAAGTGTGTAAGTGTGTTGAGTGAAGTGGTAAGTGTGTAGTGTAAGTGTAGTGTAGTTAAGTGTTTAAGTGTTGTGTGTAAGTGTGTTAAGTGTAAGTGTGTAGTGTAAGTGTTGTGTAAGTATGTGTGTGTTTTATGTGTAAGTGAATGTGTAGTGTAAGTGTTTTCTAAGTAAGTGTGTAAGTGTAAGTGTATAATGTGTAAGTGTTATAAGTGAAGTGTAGTGTGTTGTAAGTGTGTTTGTGTGTAAGTGTGTGTTCTGTGTAAGTGTATGTGGTAAGTGTAAGTGTGTATGTATGTTTATGTAAGTGAGTGTGTAAGTGTAAGTGTGTAAGTGTGTAAGTAGAAGTGTGTTTAAGTGTAGTGTTAAGTGTAAGTGTAAGTGTTGTAATGTGTTAAGTGTGTTATACTGTGTGAAGTTGAGTGTAAGTGGTGTGTAAGTGTATGTGTGTAAGTTTGTGTTGTGTGTGTAAGTGTAAGTGTAGTGAAAGTGTGGTAAGTGTAAGTGTGGATTAAGTGTAATGTAAGTGTGTGTAAGTGTTGTAAGTGTGTAAGTGTAAGTGTTAGTGTAGTGGTGTGTTAGGTTGTAAGTGTAAGTGTGTTAAGTGAATGTGTGAGTGTTGTAAGTGTGTGTAAGTGTGTAAGTGTTGTGTAGTAAGTGGTGTAAATTAAGTGTCAGTGTAAGTGTTGTGTGGGTTGTAGATGTGGGTAGAGTGTAAGTTTGTGTTGTAAGTGTAAGTGTGTAAGTGTAGTGTAATGTGTGTAAGTGTGTTAAGTGTAAGTGTGTGTAAGTGTAATTGTGTTAATGTAAGTGTGGTTGTAAGTGTAGTGTGTAAGTGTAAGTGTGTTGTTGTGTGTAGTGTAAGTGTGTGTTAAGTGGAAGTGTGTGTAAGTGTAAGTGTGTGTGTAAGGTAAGTGTGTTGTAGGTAAGTTGTGTAAGTGTAAGTGTGTTTGTTGTGTAAGTGTAAGTGTGTGGTAAGTGTTGTGTGTAAGTGTAAGTGTGTTGTAAGTGTATGTGTGTGGAAGTGGTGTATGTAAGTGTGTAGTAAGGTAATGTGTGGTGTTGTAAGGAATGTTTTTGTAAGTGTAAGTGTGTGTGTGTGTGTAAGTGAAAGTGTGTGTGTAAGTTGTAAGTGTAGGTAAGTGTGTAGTGTAGTGTTAGTGTAAGTGTGTGTGTAAGTGTTGTGTAAGTTGTGTGTGTGTATGTAAGTGTGTAAGTGGTAGTGTGTGTAAGTGTAAGGTGTGGGTGTGTGTAAGTGTGTTAAGTGTTTGTAAGTGTAGTGTTTAGTGTAAGTGTAAGTGTAAGTGTGTGTAGTGTAAGTTGTAGTTGTGGTAAAGTGTGTGTGTGGTAATGTGTTAAGTGTTAAGTGTAAGTGTGTAAGTGTAAGTGTGTAGAGTCTTGTGTAAGTGTAAGTGTTGTGTAAGTGTAAGTTGTGTGAAGTGTGTGGTAGGTAGTAGTGTTGTTAAGTGTAAGTGTGTAAGTGTGTAAGTGTAAGTGTGTGTAGTGTAAGTGTGTGTGTAAGTGTAGTGTGTGTGAATGTGTGTAAGTGTAAGTTAATGTGTGGTAAGTGTTTGTAAGTGTGTGTGTAATGTAGTGTGTAAGTGGTAAGTGTAATGTGTAAGGTGTGTAGTTGTAAGTGTAAGTGTTGTAAGTGTGTGTAAGTTGTAAGTGGTGTAGAGTGTAAGTGTAGTGTATGTAAGTGTAATGTAAGTGGTGTGTAAGTGTAAGTGTCAAGTGTGTTAATGTAAGTGCAGTTGTAATGTGTTGTAAGTGTAAGTTTGTAAGTGTAATGTGTGTAAGTGTAGTGTAAGTGTAATTGTGTAAGTGTAAGTGTGTGTTAAGTGTAAGTGTAAGTGTGGTGTAAGTTGTATGTAAGTGTAAGTGTGTGTAATGTAGTGTTAAGGTGGTATGTGTAAGTGTAAGTGAAGGTTAAGTGTAAGTGTGTTAAGTGTGTAAGTGTAATGTAAGTGTGTATGTAAGTGTAAGTGTGTAGTAAGTAAGTGTAAGTGTTGTAATGTGTAATGTAGTGTAGTGTGTAAGTGTAATGTAGTGGTAAGTGTAAGTGTAGTAGTGTAAGTGTGTGTGTAAGTGTAAGTGTGTGTAGTGTAAGTGTGTGTAAGTGTAGTAGTGTGTGTAAGTGTAGTTTGTATGTGTAAGTGGTGTGTTAAGTGTAAGTGTAATGTGTGTAAGTGTAAGTGTGTTTGTAAGTGTTATGGTGTGTGTGTGTAAGTGTAAGTGTTGTGTAAGTGGTAAGTGTGTGGGGGTAAGGGTGTGTAAGTGTAAGTGTGTAAGTTAAGTGAAATGTGTGTAAGTGTGTAAGTGTGTGTGTAGTGTGTGTGTGTAAGTGTAATGTGTGGTAAGAGTAATGTGTGGTAAGTGTAAGTGTAGAAGTGTGTGTTAAGTGTAATGTGTAAGTTTGTTAAGTGTGTAAGTGTAAGTGTGTGTATGTGTGTGTATGTAGTGTGTAATTAAGTGTTGTGTTGTAAGTGGTAAGTGTGGTGTGTGTAAGTGTAATTTGTGGTAAAGTGTAAGTTGGTGTAATTGTAAGTGTTTAAGTGAATTGTAAGTGTGATGTAAGTGGTGAAGTGTAAGTGTGTAAGTGTAAGTGTAAGTGTGTGTTGTAAGTAGTTTTAGTGTAAGTGTGTTGTTAAGTGTAGTGTGTGTAGTGTGTGTGTAAGTGTAAGTGTGTGTATGTAAGTGTGTGTAAGTGTAAGTTGTGTGTAAGTGTAAGTGTAAGAGTGTATGTGTTGTAAGTGTAAGTGAAGTGGTAATGTGTGGTGTGTAAGTGTGTTTAAGTGAAATGTGTGTAAGGTAAGTGTAAGTGTAGTGTAAGTTGTAATGTAAGTGTGTTAAGTGTAGTGTGTGTGTGTGTAAGTGTGTGTAATGTAAGTGGTAAGTGTTGTGTTAAGTGTTGTGTGTTGTAAGGTGTAGTGTAAGTGTGTAAGTGTAGTAAGTGTGTGTAAATGTGTATAGTGTGTTTAATGTGTGTAATGTGTAAGTGTGTGTGTAGTGTAAGTGTGTATGTAAGTGTAAGTGGTGTAAGTGTTAGTGTGTGTAAGTGAGTGTGTGTGTGTGTAAGTTT
>JAMYXO010002541.1:0-17500 GCA_033310375.1 Conus canariensis | reverse complement strand
AGTGTAGCCTAACAGTGTTACAGATTTTTGGTATATCATCGACTATCAATCAACATATTGCACGAAAAAACATAACATTTCTTCACCTCTTCCATGCTGCAAGATTTCGGTTATCAAAGTAGACAGTAAAATGTGAAATAGATTTATAATAGTAATTGGAAATTCTTGTGAAAAGTTCAAATAGATGAGCAGACATGGTTTGTTACCAGTTAACAACAGAAGATTTACTGATCGATAAAAATCTGAATAAAGTAGAAGCATCTATGAAAATTATAAGATAATTTTTACATTGTTTAGTATATTCTGGACAAAACAAATTAAAAGATTGCTAAAGTTTGAGTGCAATATGCAGTGGTTACTTTTTTGTTCAGACTGCTGTGTGATTACATTTTGAGCGGACATTGCAGCATTGTTGTTGTTACGGTGTGTACAGCCACAACGTAGCAAGACTGGTGTAATACGTGAAACTGAACGCGAACAAGTGCAGCGTTCTCCCGTGTTGTTTGATTGCCATTCTCTCCCCTTTCCCCTTTTCATCACATTTTAACACTTGTCACCATCTGGGTTGTTATCATGACCCAGTATGTCGTACACGATCTTTTAATCTAGACAATAGTCAAAGTGACCAAGCATAGGATATTTGACCTTGATCCCCGATTTATTTCGCATGTTGTTTGACCTTTTTAAATCCTGCGTGAGATCTGTGACACATTCTTCGTCTATTAATCATGACAAAGCTTTCAGGGTCACTATAACACATTTCTAGTCACCCTGGCTGTTTTTTTTCCCCACTTGAATATAACCTAGGTTCAGGCACTGCGACCTTTTCTGGCCACCAAACTCTCATCACTAATGTGGATCTCCATTATCTGCATCACCCGGCTATAACCTAGATATGTGTCAGGTATCCCTTGCGTGTCACTTAACACGTAAAACCACACCGATTTGCTACGATCTGGTGTAAGTCACACGAGTTTTAATAACATTAACATGGGCCTGTCGCCCAAATTATGGGTCACTCAAACTTTGTCCTTGATGTAGATCAAACACTTCCAGGTCACTTTATCTCTATCTAATAAAAGTGTTGTGCTTCACTTAGCTTGCCTGGGTAGCTGAACCATCAACAAAACTAGGGTCACCAAACTCTTTTTTGGGTCACCCATGTAAATCTGGGGCACTGGATCTGTAAATGTAAAACTGGGTCATTTAACCTTTAACGTCACTGCTGGACACTATGAAGTTTTTTTGGGCTACCTAGTCTAACTTACACTTGGATCAGTTTAAACTGTTAACTCAGAGTTGCTAGTCCGTTTCTGTTTTCTCTTGGCCGTGAACTTTTAATTCGGCCAGCTCACCCAGGGCGGTTCACCTGAGTTTTTTAAAGGCAGTGGTGGGAGAGGGAGACTCAGACATGGCAGAACATAGGCCTGTGTAAAGAATAGACCTGAGGGTAAAGCAAAAGACCTCGATATACGTAGAGTTTGGATAACACAGATCTGAGGGGAAAACATAGACCTGAATAAACAAAGACTGGGGGGGACATACATTAAGTGCAATATAGACTTGCAGTGGAATAGACGAACAACATATTCTAAAGAGAACACATGTAGGGAGGGAATCCAAACACGGGAAACATACATATGCGGGAAATGTAGGCCCCGAGAAACAGAGACCTGGTAAAGATCGGGAAAGGGGGTGGGGGGGGGGGGGGGGGGGGGGGGGGGGGGGGGGGGGGAGGAAAAATTAATCTGGGCTTTTAATTCCTCGCACCTGCAATGCTGGTAGTGTGTGGGGTGCCAAACATGAATATCGGTACACTTGAAGCGACTGCAATGCCTTCAAGCCATTTAATGATTCATGTCTGTTTCCTCAGTAAATAAAGGTATGCTTTCACTCTTTCCAAATTATCCGCTTTGTGCCAAGTTATCTCAAACAAATGTAAGGGGATTTTTCTCGAAGTGTTTGATAAAATTACTGCAAAAAAAAAAAAAAGAAAAGCAAACGAACACTGAAAACCCTGGGTTAAAACCGTCGTTCTATTGTCTTTCGCCGCCAGCGACAAACAACGGCAAGCGCCATCGATCACAGGTGATAGTTCACACTCGCTGCTTCGAAAATTTGAACAATTGCCTTTAGGGAGTGTTAATGACACAAAAAGCATTTTGGTGGTGGTGTGGTGGTGGTGATGGTGGTGGTGGTGGTGGTGGTGGGGGTTTATGGTGGTTTTTGGTGTGTGGGGGGGGGGGGGGAGGGGGGTATGGTTTGGGGGTGTGTGTGTGTGTGTGTGTTGGTGTGTGTGTGTTTGTGTGTGTGTGTGTGTGTGTGTGTGTGTGTGGTGTGGGTGTGTGTGTGGGGTGTGTGTGTGTGTGAAAAAATTCTTATTTTCCCGTGCAAAAGGTCTTTTTCAATTTTTTCTTCTTTTTTTTTGGGGCGCTTGCGCAGGCTGATATTCCTGCGGACACTCAAGAACAAGAACAAGAACAAGAACAAGAACACTATTTATTCCTTTTGCCCCTTTTGGGGTATGGAGGAAGGGTCAGTTTAAAGCAATAACTGGAAAAGGAAAACAATAAAGCCAAAATTTAAAAAAAAATTGCTAGTCAATGCTGACATAGTCCAACAATTTACAACACGTGAGATAATCCAATAGACTTTGACAGAAGTAGTGTTTGTTTTCGTTTAGTGGGTGACATCATTTGACAAAAAAATATAGACAGAGTTTGGGAGAAAAATCTTTTTTGGAAAAATACGTGTTGCGCAAAGTAACGTATGATGAACATTCCATGATAAAATGAAAGTCGTTACCTATTCCCTGTATAGACAGCAAGGATTCATCCCATCTACCCAACAAAGGGAATTGAGTTTTGTGTGTATGACCGTTTGTTTATCCGCCATTAAGGTAGCCAAAACTCCAACCTCGGGGAAAATAGATCTTTTGAACTCGGATGCACCGTCTTCATGCCCTTTTGATGAAGCCGGGAATGGGGTTGGGGGTTGGGGCTGAATCTGTGATATAGTCCCCCCCCCCCCCCCCCCACCTCCGGGAAGCTTAGTGTTAACGAACCCCTCGTGTATGTCACTCTCCCTGACTCCATCCATTTTATCATTTTATTCATTTATTTTTTTATTTGTTTGTTTTGTTTGTTTATTTATTTATTCTTGCAGTCTTCTGCTTTTCTGTCTTTTAGGGCCTTCTTCTGCATTTGTTCTGGAACTCTTTTAAATTTTCTGGTCCAGTCTAAAGAATGCGGGGCTTGCGTTTTTTTGTAATTAGTTGTACACACTGTCTAGAAATGGACCCCCGGTTTTTCCATTCTGTAATGGTTATTTGTCAACTTGGGCCATCCACTACGACACCAGTCTTAACTCGATTTTTGAGAGTTTTCAGATATATTTTATATGCATGTATATATATATATAAAAATATATATATATATATATATATATCATGTACATGTGGGGTTTTGTGTGTGTGTTTGTGTGTGTGTGTATGCAGACTCTTATGATTAATGTGTATGAGAATGGAATGAGCCAAAACCTCCCCCCCTCCCCCCCCCCCCCCTCTCCTCCGGGGAAAATGGCCCCTGCCAGTTAACATTTATTGGGGTTACTGTGCTGACGGACATTTTTAAAAAAACGGCTTCTAAAACCCTTTGCGTAATCCTCTCATGCGCATTATCTTACCTATGAAATCTCATTTTCACTAAAAATTTGCAATATCACAAAGCAACAAACAATCGTCATAGTAAACATAATGGGGTCGGAAATGCAGTTTCATGAGAGAAAGGTTTATGTTCCCAAATCACCCCCCTACTACTTATTCCGACCTCCAAGAGCGAAGTGACCCACGCGACAGGTGTGGGCATTATAGCCTACTATGATTTTTGTTTCATATAAAAAACAATTTCCATTGTACTATGGATGCAATCCCGTCTTCGTGTTAAAAAAAAGGGGCCCCAAAAAAACCGCGAGAAATTCAGAGCTGATGTAATAACAGTTTGTATGTAAACTTTTGACTTGCAAACTTATTTCACGTGCGTATTCTTTCACACAAAATTCGGACGCCAGCGAAAAAACATTTCACAAGAACAGAATTCGTGAAATCGTCAAGCATATAGTTTTTTTAAAATCTTTAGAAATTTTTACGACCGCCAAAAGAATTAACCGCACACTGTAAAGGAGCAGACACAACAGGGCCCCCGGGGGCTACAAAGGTTTTCAAACCAAATCTGTCATTTCTAAGGTTCCTATTTGTGGTACGAAAAAAAAGATAGGAAAACAACACAAAATTTAAAAAGATTCCTCCTGCCCCCACCCCCCCCCATCATATCTTTTGCAAAAAAAATTGCCTTATCGTACTTGGAGATTAAATAAGTTTTTCGTTTCAAAAAAAAAGGGGGCTGAATTGGAAATTAGGCTTTTTTTTTACTTCTCTTTCTTTTTTGCGTGTTTTTCGTCATTATTTAAGCCCTATTTCCATGTTTTGGGTGGCGTATTTTTAAAAATCTGGAAAAACTTCGTATCGAATGGTTGGAATGGGGGGTGCGTTTTCCTTCTGACTTCAGTCCTGAGGGGAGGGTTTTGCTTCTCTTTGAACGGCTGCAGGCATTTCACAAATTTAAAGGTTAAAGTACCACAGCATAACGGGCCTGGTGCTTTTGAATGTTTAAACTTCACCATGTTGAGTGCGTGGCTTAATGAAAGGCAGAGCAGAGCCCCACTCAAACTGTGGCCGTCCTTTTTTTGGGAACTAAAACAGTTGCACTTAAACGGAGTTACAGAGGAGGTCTTTCGGGGTTTTTAAAAATCAGACGCTGCGATCACTTTGCCCAAAATGGCGTAGCTGCACAGCCGACAGCAATCTGTTCTCCTTGAATGAATGAACAGCACCATTTTTTCTATATCTAAAGCATGGTCCCTACCATTCGTGCTTTGACACATCCTGCTCAAAAGGGAATACCCAAAAGACTTAGCACTATGAAGTCGAAGGAAACAACATTTTTAAAAGTCTCGACCTATGATTGCCAAGGTTCAAAAAAATTTTTGGGAAAAAAAAAATCCAAAGATATTAAAAACCACGATTGGGTTTTAGCCCAAAGGGGTGTTTGCCGCCACTGTAAGGATGTTCAGGTTCTTAGCAGCAACGCACGAACTGTGAAACTTCGGAAACACATAAAATGTGGCCTCCCCCCTTCCTGTGCAACCACACAACCACACACACACCCACACCACACACACACCCCCACACGCCGCCCGCACGCACACCGCCGCAAAGCACCCGCCGCACGCACGCACGCACGCCGCACCACGCCAACCCCCACCACCCAACATACAACAAGAAAAACTTTGTCGGGAAATCTTAAATTTGAAAAGACTGTTGGTCCAAGCAAAAAGAATTCTACTAAGACGATATGACTTCCAAAAGAGCGAAAATGAAATTCCTTAAGATCTTGGTAACAAAAATCCGAAAATCGTGGGTTTGGAATTTATTCTATACTGTCAAACCCTTGGTTTTTCCCGACACAAAAAACGGGGAAATTCAAAGAGCTGTTTTTTGACTTAACTACGGGATTTAAAAAAGGGTGGGAAAAACAAATATTTTTTGATTTCATTTTAGATGACATCAAAAAAAAAAATCCTACCACTGAAAAAAAAAGGGTTGTTGTGGTGGTGTGTGTGTGTGTGTGTGTGTGTGTGTGTGTGTGTGTGTGGGTGCAGCGCGGGGTGTGTGTGGGTGTGTGGGTGGGGTTTTGGGTTGTGTGTTGTGTGGGTCATGACTTGTTTGTGTGTTGGTGTTTGGGGGTTTGTGGGGGTTTGTGGTGTGTGTGTGGTGGTGCGTGGTGGTGCATGTGTGTTTAGGTGCTGTGGCGTGTGGTGGTGTGTGTGTGTGTTTTGGTGTGCGCCCGGTGTGTATGTATGTTGGTGTGTATGTGTGTGTTTTATGTCCTGTGTGCATGGTGGTGTGTGTGTGTGTGTGTGTGTGTGTTGTGTTTTTGGAATCAAAGAAATAAAAAAAAAAAATCATAAAAGAGTAGGAGCCATGAAACCCATGCAGCAGTATATCGGCTTTTTTGTACATTGCTATTGAAAAAAAAATGGACTGAATAAACAGCACTAACAAACGACATTAAAATTTTCTTTGAAGTTTTTTTTTCAACTTTGTCATATGCACATTTTTCTTTGATGGATGTAGCATGTATTGTCTTGCAATCATTGGACATATTCAAAATGATATATCGTTTTTCAACATCCAGCTTTGATTTTGACTGAATTTTCTTTTATTTAAAAAACGTTAAAAAATTTATTTGGGGTTTGGGAACTTTTCCTCACAGTAAAAATAAACAAAATGAATGAAACCGGCGGAAAAAGGAGCCTTTTACGTCAAAGGTGAAATGCACTTTGTTTAACTTGCCATTTCGACCTAAAAATAAACGACTAACAATTGTATGGCATTGTTGTAACATGCCTGGAGTCGGGGGCTTGAACAAACAAAATTTAATTTCCATGAAAACCGCACAATTGTTTTAATTCCTGTATCTTGAAGTGTTTTTTCACTGAAACGCCTTTTACATCAATGAGAGATAAGCTAATCTCGAAAGAAAGCAGATTTTAAAAACCTGTGATTATGTTTTTTGACTCAACTGAATTGATGGATGCTGACATCACAATGATTATATGTACGTAAAAATTTACAAAACACCACACTGAAATATCAGCCTGAAAAATAAAACACCCAAACCCGTCAAGAGTAGTTTCCGGGCTAAGTTTTTGTAGAAAATGGCAGATTTTTTTGAAAAAGGAAAGGTGGATGGATTTAAACTAAACAAAATTTTATGCTATAAAACTCTAAAAAAAAAGAGCTATAACGAACACAGTTTTCGTCGACATTGACACTGTGATTTGATTTATTTACATCGATAACGTCAAAAGAATTGGCAAAATATTACATCAAATTTCCCAACCTACCGATTTGTGGCCTGGGACTTAAGTCCCGAGGGTTTTATTTCATGCAAAGTTTGAAACGCCGTGCTTACCACAAACAGTTTAGAAACCAAACCCGAGGAAACAATTGCAACAAAAAGAACGCTTGGCAAAAATTACAAAAAAAACGGCGCGAGTTGATTTGTTTTTTTAAAAATAATAAACCAAGGCATGGAAAGTGGCGAGAAAACCTGAAGAATCTTTCTTTCGGGGAAACTAAGATTGTTGAAAATCAGAGACCTGAGCTCAGAAATGCCGCAATTACTCCGCTAAAGCCCTCTCTGGTGGTAGTAGGGATCTGCCCAAAAACACCCCCCCCCCCCCCTGCACCCCCCCCCTCTCCCGGGGGGGAGGGGGCGGGGAGGGGGTTGTTCCATGACCATCCCCCCTTTTTTCAAAAATCACCCTTTTTAAAAAAGCGGCAGCTGATATTACACGGGAAATACAAATCGACCGAAAAGTGAGAACGTTTATCTCTTCCAAAATACACATCATCACTGACCATGTGTGATTATTATTTTTTTCCCTAAGTAAAAGTTTTCGTCTATTCGAAAGGGGGCCCTAAACCCTTTCGGCAATTGTTACTTGTTTACTTTTTAAAATGCGTCCTCTTAGTTTCTTCTGATTTATTTTCGAAAATGTCTCTCGTGGGTTTCCCCCCCTAAAGTTGAATTTTCTATGTTATTTTAAGAGCCACAAAAAATTTGATCGTTCTAGGACAACAACAAAAAAAACTTTTATCAAATGTCCGGCCTTAAATAAAACAACATTTAAATAAAATTTTTCAACTCTCTTTTTTTTTTGAGGGGGTGGGGAAAGGGGGGGGGGGGGGGTGGGGGGGGTAATTTCTATTTGCCCCAAGATCATTTTAAGACATTTTTTACTAGTGACACTGTCTTATCGCAATCATCCATTGACAGACGATGAAAGTTTAAGTTTTTAAAAAACAAAAGCGAAAAATTGTAGAAACTGCGGTTTTTTAAAAGGCCAAGGGGGGATTTTGATGCGGACTAGGCTGAAAATTGTTTTCTTGGGTGGGGGATGATTGACGGAAAATTTTTTACCTCTTTTTGTGTGGTGGTGTGTGGTTGTGTGTGTGTGTGTGTGTGTGGTGTTTGAGCGAGCGAGCGAGCGAGCGAGCGAGAGAGAGAGAGGAGACAACAGACAGACAGCAACAGACAACAGACAGAGGGAGACAGAGAGAGACAGAAAGAAAGAAGAGAGAGGCTGAGTCTCGCAGAAAGAACTAAAACAAAAAATCAGGGGGTTATGTAAATCTAATACTTTATTTTTTTTCATATTTTTTTTTGACTTAAAAAGCAAAAAACTTTTTAATAAATTTTTAAAAAGACTAAACCAAAAAATTATTTTTTTTGCCAACAATCGAGATAAAGCACAGCTTCTTTATATATCAAAATTTTAATATCCGTATTTGTTCCCAAGTCACCTTTAACGTTTAAACCCAAAATTTTTCAGTAATGAAAATGGAAATGAAAACAAACAAAGAAACCAAAAATCCCGCAGAAAACAACGAGACGATTCTTATTTGAAAATAACCCCGATACGGTTACCACTTTTTCATTTTTTAAATTATTTCTTTTCAAAATGGTGTATGTTTTTTTTGAGATTTCCCTTTTTTAAACGGGTTCCCCGGTGAAATGGGTGCGTGGTGTTTTTAAAATGCGGATTTTCTCCCCCCAACCTCTTTCGTCTTTTTTCCAGTTCCTTTCCCGAAGTTTACTGTTCACCCAAATATTTTTTGCCCCCCAAAACGAAGAAAAATAATTCCTTCCTTTGTTTTCACTGTTTTGAAGGGCTTTTGGGTTTGCTTAAAAAAGATCAAAAGACGTATTCTTTTTTTGTAATTCATTCGTTCTTTTTTAGTTTGGCGCTGAGTAATTTATTTTTGTTTTTTTTGCGTCCCCTCAACTAGGTATCAATCTTTATTCCCAGTTTATGAAAAATTGCGGCATTTCCCCTTGCTACACTGTGGTTTTTTTAAATCCCTTTCTCTGCGCTGATTTTTGATTTTTAGGGTTTTCTAGCTTCGTGCGGGATAATTTTTTTTTTTTCATTTTTTTTGGAAGTTAAAAACACTTTACATAACATGAATTGAGAATTTTGGTACGAAATGATTTGTCTTAAACATTCTTGATTGGGCTCCACCCGTCTTTCCAGAAAAGAATGCTATTAAAAACAGTGTAAGGGAAAAAAAAAATTAGAAAAAATAAAAAAGCCCACAAACAAACTTTCCCGGAAAGCAAAGCCCCACACAAGTAAAAAGCGGTGAACAAAGTAAAAAGGGCCACTTACAGGGTTTTTAAATTAAGGTGTAGAAACCAGAAAGAAAACTTCATTCTTCAATTCAATTAGTTCAATTCAATTTAATTTTTTCCATCGGAAATTTTTCTTCTGCTCCACATCATTTGCAAAACTAAAACCTAACCAAAGAGACATTTTAAATCGTTACATAAAACCTGTGTTGTATATTATTTTTATAACTCAATACCACACCCCCTCCCCCCCCACCCCCCACCTTACACTCACACCCCCCCCCCCCCCCCCCACACACCGAAAACACATTCTAGCAACTTAAGCTTTTTGGACAGTATACTTTTGTGGGGTTTTTTGAGATTAAAACCCATTTTGTGCGAAAATTTTAATTTAAAGAGAAATTGATTTGTTTTTTAAGCCCGAGAAAAAAACTGGGGTTTTCATTACGAAAAAAAAACGAACGCGAATTAATTGTGATGATAAGACAATAAAAGTAGAGGCCTAACGCCCCCGGTTTTAACGGGTCACTCGTGGGAATAGCACTTACTTGGAGCTTTCCACAGACTCCTCCGTCTCTTTGGCGGGGGTGTTGTATGGGGGCCTACTCATGGTATTTTTTCTTTTGTTTAGATTTTTGAATGAAAACAGTAAGACGAGGCTAAAACAGTTTTTATCTTAAAAGCAAAAATTTTGTCCATTTTAACAACTGCTTCCCCTTATTTATTCCGTGAGTTTTTACCCAGCTTATGGTTTTGTAAAAGCAAAAAAATTTTCTATACTCTGAAAGTATGTAAACTTTTTACCTTTTTTTGACATTGATGACGGTTTAAAAATTTTTTTCAGCAATTACCACCCCTTTTCCTCAGCGGATGACTTTTTGAAATGTTATTTTAAAAGGATATATCGCAGTTTATTTGAGTCCACCAAGTTTTTTTCCAAAAGAAAAATGTTGTGGGGAAAAAATGAACTGCGCGCCAAGTTTTCCCGGAAAATAACGCCCATTGGAAAATATAAACTGTAGACAAATCAAAGTTTCATGAAAAACTTTTCTATTATGGATAGTACGGACTACACACAGTTTAAAGTCTTCGAGGAAAACAATCTTTAGATAATTTTTTACCCGCAAAAGCAAAGTTCTCCCGGGGAAAACCCTGCTCTATGGGGAGTATGAATGCTTATAAGACAAAAGACCAGTTAAGGAGTTTGTCTTTATGGGGTTGATAAATCAAAAATGTGCACAAAATGAAAAAGAAAACTTTCTAACTTTGGGGCTTGGACGACAAAAAAGGCCTCGTTATCGTGAAAAGAAGACGCAAATTATGTTGAATTTTGACGTAAAACGTTATTACAATATGTTGAATTTTGCGTAAAACGTTTTTAAAAAATTATTTTTAAATTTTTGACGTAAAACGTTTATTAAAAATTATGTTGAATTTTGACGAAAAACTTTTTATTACAAAAGTTTCGAATAAAGTCAAGGACTAAATCTGAAGCTTTTTTTATGTCCCCCAAATTTTCTCTCGAAAAGAAAATGATCTGTTACGGGGTTTAACAACCAAAACGTCAATGTCTTCCAGAAAAATTTAATGCTTTATGGGAAATTGACTATACCCAGAATCATTCTACAGGAAAAAAGATGCTGTTATGGGGAGAATGACTGCACACCCAAAAAAGTCTTCCAGCGAAATAATTTGGCATGGAGGTATGACCTGGTTACCTTCAGGTCTTTCCAGGGAAAAAATGTCATTTGAGGGGAGGAAAAAAGTGCTATGTGGCCCTCAAGCTCCTTTCTCCTTATGTCGCTATCAATGATGTAACCTTTCTGTCTTCCATATTCGACTTAAATGTTTTCTTTTTTTTTTCCTTCTTTTTGAAACAAAAGAAACATTTTGAACTCATATTTTTTTTTCCAGATTTTTTTATGGTTTATGTTGTAGTTGTGAGGTAACATTTCTGCTTTACAATAGCATTTTGTGATATAAAAAAATTTTAACAGGACATGGGGAAAGATTTTACTAAAATACAAAATGGGTTTTTAGTTAGTTTGTTTAAAATTCTGGTGCAAAGTGAGGCGATTCCGGGGGAAAATCTAAACAAATTTAAAGTTTTTTATGTTCCCTCCAAAACCTTTAGAAAAACAATCACAAGACAAAACAGGAGCGTTTCAACCTCTTAGGCTTCTTCAAGCAAGAGAAAAACACCAGGACAACGAAAAAAAGGGAGAAATCACTTTTCTTCCCCAAATAAAATTTTTTAAATTGTTTTGTTTAAACTTGTCAGTCTAAGGCGTTTCATTTTAAAACATCGTTTTTTTTTTTTGCTTTCGTGTCCCCTACCCATAAAGCAAAATGATTTCGAGAGTAGCGCATCTCCTAATGTTAGCTCTTTGGACGGGAAAAAGTACAAATGTTCTGCAAATTCCAACTTTTGGTTTTAGAGGTTAATGTCTCATGTGTCTAAGACCTGCACAAGAACAACAGCTAAAAGAAAAAGATAACCACGTCATGTAGTCTCAATTAAAGTGGAATTTAAAGGGCATTGCTTTAAAAACACTTGTTGATCGTCATAAAAGAAGGGGACACATTAGTGGCCACTTGGCCCTGTTTTCCTGGTTTTAAAGGTCCAGCTTCCTTTCCCAAATTCATGCCCCTGATGATTCCTGTCGAAGTGGTCGGGTTGCAATTTAATGGGACTGCGTCCCCGGGGGTCTTGGTGGGAAAAGGGGCACTCAACTGGGGCTTCGCAAAAAGACAGTAATTTTGTTCAAAATGTTTAGTGATGGGGTTACAAGACAGTAATTTTGTTCAGTAAGGGGGTTTTGTAATGGGGGTTCCCAGAAAAGTAATTTTGTTCAGTAAGGGTTTAGCATATGGTGTTACAAGACAGTAAATTTTGTTTAAAGGGTTTATGAGGGGTTCCCAGCAGTAATTTGTTCAGTAAGGTGTTTATATATTTTTTACAAGAAGTTTTGTGTTCAGTAAGGGGTTTGTAATGGTTTCCGAGACATAATTGTGTTCATAAGGGGTTTGTAGATGGTGTTCGAGACAGTAAATTTTGTTCAGTAAGGGGTTTAGTAGATGGTGTTCCCAGACGTAATTGTGTTCGTAAAGGGGGTTGGGGATGGTGTACCCCAAAACCCGTATTGTGTTTAGTAAAGGGGCGTAATGGTGTTCCAAGGATAGGAACAGAAAAACGCCACGGAGTCAAAAGTGATCAGCAAGCTGCAGTGTCTCCCCCAGTTGGGGGCTCAATGGCCCCTTTAATGTGCCCGTCGGTGCAAGGGCACGGCAGAAAATTTTAAAGATGGGGTTGCACAGGGGACCGGAAAAATCGAAAGGGGGGATAACCCCAAAAGAGAGCATGGAAGACGAGGGGATAAGGCGCGAGCGAAAGTAAAGGGAAAAAAAAAAAAACTTTTTTTTTGTTAATGTCTCACCCGCACATTACTTGTTTTTTCTTTTTTCACCTAAAAGGGCCCCTTGAATAGAAACGTTCCTTCAACCCTCAGCAAAACTGTCTTTAAGAATAAAATTTTGGGGGTTTTTGTTTTTTTTTTTGTTTTGTTTCATTAGCCGTGAAATTAAGTGTGTTAAGATCGGAAAATCGACAATCCGGTCTTATCCAAGGAATCAAAAAAGGAAAACCCTTAATGTTACGTCATGATCCGGATTATCAACTACAATCATAACTTCTCAGTGTATTGACGAGTGGAAAAAAAACAAAACGGGTGAAATTTTTTTTTTAACCCGCAGACAGTGGATAAACCAGCTCCGGTGTGTATACACCGTCATCGGACTGGTAAACTTTACAAACCCGAATATTTTTGCCCCTTTGGGGCGAAGACGGACCCCCCTTGTCGAAAAAACAGCCCACGGGCCCCATAAAGGTGAGAGTGGTCCTCACGCTAAATAGCTGCACTTCTGTGGGCAGAAGTGGTTAAACCTTGTGGAAAGGGGGCAAAATTGCAAAAGAAAAGGCGGAGGGCGTGTGTCAGTTAACCCCAAACGGAACAAAAGCCACTTCAAAAGCCCCAAAATGGATCGCTGGTGAACTTTAAATAAGAAGATCCCAGTCGCCGGGGCGAAGTGGCTCATCGCGAACTCCCCGTTGGGGGGTCGTGGGTTCGTTTCCGATCAGAGTATTTTTGAGTGATTTTTTCTCCCCTAAACAGTCCTCCCCGGGAAGACTTTGAAATGGGGTCAACTGGGAAGACGGGGACCACACAATCGGTTTAAACCCTGAATGGATGCGTCCCTAGTGTTGCTCAAACTTCTAAAAAAAACGGCGCGGGTTTTCGGGTTCGGTTACGCCGGGATATTTTAAATGAAATAAGCGAAAGCGCAGCCCGACAAGCATCTCAGCCAAATGGAAATCCTTACACAACCTCTTTATCCTTATCCTTCATGATCAGCTTACAAACGACTAAAATTTTCTGGGGGCCCTTTATGCCCTGCTCTATGGGGGGGCCTCAGCTCAGATTCCCCTTTCCACTTATGGTCTTGGGTTTGGTTTAGTAAGGTTACCCGGGATTTGGGAAATTTAGGGGACTCTCGTTGTTTTGGACTGGTGGGGCTTCCAGAGGGAGAGCTACTTTTGCCCCCTCCAAACTAAACAATGTTCGTCAGTAGGGGCTCAGTGGGTGGGGTCCCGCGTGGTTGGATAACGAGGCACCACTGAAATTTTCTGATGCCGGAAACGTGCAGTGACTTTCTAGGGTTCCCTCAAAAAGATTTGACCTAACCGTCCCGGGGATCATTGGTGCGGTGCAATGGTGGGACGGGCCGGCGTGGCTGTGGACAGGGGTCGGAAGGGAGCGACGTGGGTGCATGCCATGAGGGGGACAAAGAGGGGACAAAAAAGGGGTCAACCTTGAGTCCGACCTGCGGCCTAGGGGAAACGGTTCGTTCATTAGGCCTTTTTTGTATCGAAACAAAGACTGGTAATTGGCAGAAAAAAGACTTTTTGTAAAAAAAATGGGCCAAGAAGGAGACCAAGGGGACATAGACGTCGTGAAGCCCCCCATTACCCAGATGTCGGGCCGAACCCTCTCCCTGACAACAATGAAAAGATTAATAGCGTGAGAAATTCATCACGGGCCAAAAAATGGCTCGACTACGCAATGCTCTGTAAAAATTGGATTTTCGGGAGAAAAAAGCGTCGTTCATGTTTTCCCGTATCATTTTTTAAAGCAGCATGACCCTTACCCCTAAGGGGGCATGGACATGTAAGGTTTGGCGCGTATCTTTTCTACCGAGGGATCAATGAAAATGTACACAAAAAAAAAACAAACAACAACAACAAAAATCGGCTTCACTGCAAAGATTATCCAGTTCATATTGCTATAACCAAGCCGACCACGGGGGGAATTTAAAGGGCAGTGTGAGAAAACCAGCCAAAGGGATACATTTTGAAGTCCCAAAAACCATGCTGTCCTCTGCGCGAAAAACGGCCTGGAAAAAAACAAACAACAGAAAAAAAAAAGAAGAAAACAAAGCAAAAAAGAGAGGAAGCAAAAAAAAAAAAAAAAAATTTTTTTGCTGAGGGTTTGCCCACCAAGACACTTACCCAAAATTTCCTTATTGGTCGATGCACCCCATGTTTGTCAAACACCACAAATTTTAAACAGACTGCACTCCTAGCCCTGCCCCAGTTACATCCTCCCCCTTAATTCCCCAAACCCCGTTGTTGACTTTTTTCCCCCTTAAAATCCCCCCTTCCCCCCCAAATTTGAAATTGCTGCAAGCAAACCTACTGTGAACAAAATGTCTGTAAGGGCTTAGTAAGGGGCACATGCTCCCCACTCAAAGGGCCTGCACCGCCACGTCACATCCCCACCTCCCCCCCATTCTCAAGTTCCCCCCCTCCCCTTTCATTTTTTCCCCCTTCCCCCTCTCCCACCCCTCAAACCCCCCCACTCCCCCGGTTCCCCCACCCCATCAGGAAAAGATACCCTTTACGTTAAGGTCACATTAATGTGCCCGGGGAAACCCCCTGCTGCCCCCTCCTTGCTTTCCCCGCTCCCTGTTATTTTCCCCCGCCTCTCCCCCCCCCCCTTTCCCCATTCCTTGCAGCGCGCGGCGCATGCATGCACACACCACACAACACACACCCCACCCATAACACCACCCAACACCAAAACACACACACACACACAACACAACACCATATAAAAGTATTAAAATTTAATATATATATATATCCCCGAGAGTGTCCCGCGGACGAAAAAGGGCCCAGGAAGGCAATACAAATAAAAGTGTCTTCAAGAGGGGTTTCTTTTTTTCTCTAGGAGCCAGTGGGGTTTTCATATTTATAATATTTCCCCCCCCCATTTTCTTAAACTTCAATTTTTTTCCCTTTTTTTTTTTTAAAGTTTAAATCTTTGCAAGTCCTTACTAAACACTGAAGAATTTTTAATGCACTTTTTTCCCCCCCTATTAATTGTTCGATTTATATATATATTATATTAAAAATTAAAAAATATAATAAAAATTTTTTATCAAGATTAAAAACCCCTTAAAAAGATTTTGAGAGTTCAACCCCCCTTTTGGAGCAAATTTGTTAAAATAAATTTTTTAAAAGGCAATCTACAAATTTGTTTTTTGGGTTTGCCCCTGTCGCCGGGTGATTTTGGTTTTTCCCCCTGCCCGGGATTTTACGTGTGGGGTCCCTTTTTTCGGTTGTTTGCCGTGCGGGTTGGTCAGTGTTTTTTTTAAGTTTACAGGGGTTTTTTTTGGGGGATTCACTAAAAACGATTTCCCTTTATGCCCTGCATTTTTTTTACTATTTTGTTTTGGTGTTTAGAGTTGCTAGGGGTGTTTGCATATATTAACCCTTTTTCAGTTTAAAAAAGGTTGCACCTTTTAAATAATGCTGTATATGATGCCTTTTTTGATTTTCCAGGTATATTGTATTTGGGGTTTTGGTCTTTAAGTTTCCGTATATTTACCATTTTTTTTTGGGTTTTTTTATTTTTTTTTTTTTTAAATGATGTTTTTCGTTTGCATATTGGTTTTAAATGGTTTTTATGATCCCCATGTATGTTTTTTTTTCTTTTTGATGTCACAGTGGCTTGGTATACAAAGTTTTTTTGTAAAGGGGATTTATTTTTAGGGGGCACGCTCCTGTTTGATGCGTTGCAAGATTTCCTTCTTCACCCTTCTTTGCGGTTGGTTTTCATTTTGTTAAAACGTCAATTAAATTTTGAGGTTGGGCTCGAAAAAGATAGTTTGACGGTGTTTTTTTTGAATATTTTTTTAAAGTTTGGGTTTTTTTGGGAAAGAAGTTGTTAAAATTTAAAACCCCACACCCCCCACACACAAGACAGAAATTTTCCATTTTATATTTAGATATATATTTATATAAATATATATATGTGTGTGTGTGTGTGTGTGGGGGGGGGGTTGGTGGTTTGGTTGTGTGTGTATAACAATATCATAATATTTAAAAAGTGTGTGCGTGCCCTGCGTGCATGCGGGGGGGTGCGGTTGTGTGTGTGGTGGGGTGTGGGGGGGTGGGGGTCGCCGCCGGGCCCGGTGTGTGTGTGTGTGTGTGTGTGGTGTGTGTGTGTGTGTGTGTGTTTGTCGTTGAGTCATGCGTTTTGCTTTGTTTTTGGTTTGGTTTTGCTTTTTTGTTGTTTTTGTTTTGCTACTTGTTGTAATGTTTTCACAAAGGTGGGTAAGCTCGCGCTGTCAGAGAGTTTTTCTATGTTTCAGTGCCGCACGTACAGTACGTCTTACACTATGTTTTCTACATAACCCCCTCATACACTACACTACACTACATACATACATACAGTGGGAAATAACAATGAAATGTTGACAAAACGGGCGTCCAAAAACATGAAAAACCCTACAATATTTAGAAAGGGTGTGGGTCCCGGATAAAAAGGGGGAAATAGAAGAAGACAGGGGTAAATGACGGGCCCGGAAAAAACAGCATGCAAGCACTAATTTTCTAATGGGATCTAAAAAAGCCACTTAGCGCCCCTTTTAAAAACTCCCCACATGGTTTTATGTAAGAGTTTTTAAGCAACAACCCCCACCGGTTCAATGTACAATATCAAAAAAACCAATCCCCCAAAAACATTTAAGCGGTGATTAAAAGAAAACAAAGAAAGAAAAAAACAAAAAAATTCGTGTGCAATAGGTTATAAACCACCCAAAGGGTTTACGACCCCCAAAAAGCTTTTTATGCCCATCAGAAACGGGCCCCCCCTCTCGCAGTAAAAGGGCGACGAAACAATTTT
>JAMYXO010002540.1:7500-23346 GCA_033310375.1 Conus canariensis | reverse complement strand
CAAGAAAAATATCTAAACTTATTCAAACCTTCGTGCAATTCATTTTGCACAGTGCAGAACCACAAACAACGTTCCACCGTTAATGTTCTTCGAGTTCAGGGAATTACAAGGAAGAAAGAGTTTGCGAAACGAAGTCATGCCAACGAAAATGGTGATGAATTTCTTTACCTACTTCGTCGCACCTTATATTTCAGGACATGAGAAAAAAAATCTTACACCATATTGCGGAAAATCCCACACTGCGTTAAGTTCCACCGTTTGTTTTCCAGTGTGTGTGGTGTGTTTGTGGTGTGTGTGTGTGTGTGTGTGTGTGTGTGACTGTGTGTTGTGCGCGGGCGGATGGGTGGAGGTGTTGTTTGTTAAATTCGAAATAGTTGTTCAGATAGAAGTTCTTTTTTTTTTTTCTCCTTTCAACCCATCCGCAATTTATTGACATAGTCACCTATAACTTCTTGCGTAATAGGGCATATTGCTAAAGGCAATAAATGTCAATCTCTGTCTGGTCTTTCTCTCTTCTCTCTCTCTCTTCTCCTCTCTCTCTCTCTCTCTCTCTGTGTTACGGATGGATTAATGCGTGTGTGTGGAAGTCTGATTCACTCAGAATTTGGATGCATGCACGCTTTTTCTTAATTCACATACACACCCCACTCATCGAACATGGACAGCCAAGGCAACAAAATAACACCTTTTTTTTTTATGCCGCCCGAGCCATCAAAGCAAAACACATCCAACTAAAACCCAACAATTAAAACGTAGGTTGGTACACCCACCATCAGGAGTACACGCACAACAAGTCCATACAATTATAGCTATCAAAACTGCCGGGTCCAACGATGATGACGGGGGCAGCGACGAGTCAAGTCTGGCAAGCAGAGTCTCTTCAGAGCTGTGGCTCAAAACCACCAAGGAGCTGTGGCAACACACACCACCTGTGGCTCAACACCAACCTGAGAGCTGTGGCCCACACTCCACACACAGCGGACGGCCTCGACGCAGGTCGCTGGCACAAAAAGGGGCGACGTCCCAGGCTTCCCAGCAGCGACGTCTCCAACCACTGGCCCCCCCCCCCCCCCCCCCCCCCCCCCTCCCCCGCCCAAACAGTGATCGTCTGGGCGCCGTGGCAGAGTAGGGGCAATTGTCGCGCTCAGGCCGGCCTCTAACACCAGCCGCAAACAGGTGGAGAACGGGTCGTCAACACCGCTTGCCCGGCCCTAACCCGGTAGCAGCCTATCCCCGTCAGTCCAGGGAACACTAGCAACCTGGGGGCAAATGATTAACTACCTTGTTATCATGCCACTATTTCATTGCAATCACAACTATCTTCATATTCATTGCCCACATTATATTTCACTAGAACTTGAGCCTCATTATCAGCATATTCGTTCACATTCATTGCACATCATATTTCACTAGATCTTGAGCCATTACATCAGATATTTTGTTCATCATTACAATATTCGTTTTTTCAGGAATCACAACATTACAACAATTCCCTTTTCCGGACTATTACACTACACATTCCCTTTCTCCCGGAATCAATTTCACTACACATTCCCTTTTCCAGAATCATAACTTAGCACAGAAAGGATTTCCATATAAACCTTTCAGACTCTGTTTTTCAATTAGGGTAAAGGATCTTGCCATCTGGATCCCTTCAAATAAACCATGAAAACAATTCATTTACCACACAATAATTTCAGTACCACAATTGATGTTATTTTTTTCAAAACTATAAATGTTCTGTCGTTTAATCAGGAAATGTTCATTTTCTTTTGTTGTAACACAAGGAACGCTCACTTCACTTCAGTTCAATCAGCTTTCACTATATGCGAGGGCAAAAATTTCCACCACTCTTTTGTATAACACATATATTGATACCATGTAAACACTTCACACATCAGAAGGAAAAAACACAAGTCTATGTCGTCACTCTTGGGAGCTTATTATCCATAGCCATCAAAACTTCCCATCTTCTTGCAAAAACCATATTTAGAATAGACACTTTTTCTTCATCATGAAGCTCAAGCCAGTTAAAAGTTCCAAACTAAACAAAATCGTTTTTTCCTTTTTTCTGAAGACCACAATCTTGTAACACTCACATCATCTATTACATTTTCCAAACAATTTCGTTTGTTACCCCTATCAAGTCATAGGATAACAGAACAAAAATACTTTCTTTTTAAATTAAATCCTTCACAAGAGCGCTGAGGGAAAAGTTTCCAGTCGTCCTTAAACTGGAAATACAGTTTTAGCTTGTTATAAATAAACATTCAATGATACATACCCGACTGGCTACAGCAAAGGCTGAGTCCCTCTTCGGCCTTCTGTGACTTGTATTGCCGGAATCACTGCAGAGACTGCCTAACCGGTGCAACTCACCCGGCTTATACAATGCGCCGCGTGAAGTAGCAGTCAGCTAAATTTTGCAACCGGCTTCCGGACATCAACCGTCGGTAAGCACGGTCTCACATGAAACTTTGTGACCGGATGAAAATCGGGGCCGTCACACTCTTGTGGTTGTCTCTGTTATGTCTGTCTGTCTGTGTCTGTCTGTGTCTCACGGTGTATGGGTGTGTGTATGCGTGTGCATGCGTGTGTGTGCGTGCGTGCGTGCAGCGCGCGCTGTGTTTGTGTGTGTGTGTGTGTGAGTGTGTGCGTGTGTGTGTGTGTGTGTGAGAGAGAGAGAAGCGAGAGGAGAAGACGAGGAGATCGGAGAGAGAGAGAGAAGAGAGAGAGAGTGTGTGGTGTGTGTGTGTGTGTGTGGTGGTTTTTGATAAGTGCGGTGCGCCGCATTTTGTCCAGTTCGGTGTCAGATGGACCCCCACATTCAATTTCTTTATTAGCTGCTGTCCAGATAGGAATGGTGATTAGAACACGAGGTTGTCGCCCTTTGTCCTGTCACTGTCTTGTCGATCCCCCTTGGTTCAATGCCAGCCCGCCCATCGGTCTTGGGACAATGGCTGTCGACAGCTAGAATCCATGCCAGGTCTTTCTTTAATTCTGGGGATTGGGCTGTCTGTCTGTCTGTCGATGCATTCTGTTTGCACGGGAGTGGGGATGGGAATATTCAGGTCGATGAGAACGTGGGCGCGTATGTGATGTGTACACACACCACACACACACACACACACACACAACACACACACACACACCAATAATAACACACCCACGCACGCACGCGCCGCGCGCGCGCGCGCCGCGCACCACACACACACACAACACACACACATCCACTCACTCACACGCACGCACAAAACACACCACCACACACTCACACACAACACAAACCCACATCACACACACACACATACTCACTTAATGGTTTCCTTGTGGATATCTGGTGATCTTTTCTATATAAAAATCAACTCGCCGTATTTCCGGAAATGTTGTCAAGTCACTTCTTTTTCTTCTTCTTTAATTTCACACGTCCAGGAATTTTTTTTTTTTTTTTTTTTTTTTTTTTGCGTACGCAGGCAGATACTCCTGCCGGTCAACTCCCTGTATAGGGACAGGTAGAGGATTGATCCCAATCTACCAACAAAGGGAGTGGCGTTTTGTTGTGTATGACCGATTTTTTTTTAATCCCGCCATTAAGGCCGCCATACTCCATTTCGGGGAAGGTGCATGCTATGGTGTAACGTGTCTCCATACCAACAGCCAAACTGGCCTTTTCTTCGAAAGTTGGTGGATGGGATGTGACGTTGTGTGCAAGTGTTTGTGGCGTGGCGTTCACACACGGAACCTCGGTTTATAGTCTCTTCGAAGGACTGTAGGGGGAATGGGAGTCAGAACCAATGTGAACTCGGAGGGAAAAATCCCCGGTACCGAAACGGCCAGGCGGAGGTTTTCGAACCCGCAACCCTTGGGTTACGATGTCCGGCGCTCTACCACTTGAGCGGTTCTGGCTCCCACAGTCCAGGATAGGACACCAGCCTTCCGTTCTGCAGTGTCTGTTTGAACATGCAGCTTTTAAGGTCTTTTTGGTATTACATTCAAATGCTTTTCATTGGTTTTTGTTTATCACAGTTTCTACAACCTGGGTTCAGAAATCCATGCGATCAGCTGTCTCTATCAGCTCGGTTGCTTTGTAATTACGACCAGAATGTCATTAGTTCAGACAGAACGTCCATAAATTGTTGTTGTTGCCTCTTCGGATTAAACCTTTTTTTTTCAGGATCTGATCTTTTCAGGGATGTGACTTAGTTCCCGTATGAGTTTGCCAGCGCTTTCAATGCCCTTTGCACTGGGTTAGGCTGTTGAAACGAAAACAACTATATAGACCATTCCAACACTATACACGGTTTCTGTCTCACAATCCAATTATTTGAGTCATGAGTGCATTCGATAGGGTGGAGAAGATTCAAAGGGTTTTTACCGTTTCTGTTGTACACCTTGGCAAGACACGCGCAGTCTCCAGAAGGACTGAAGTCCTGCTTGGACGCCATAAAGATTCGTTCGCTTTAAGCCAAGAGGTGGCAACGAAAATTTAAACCATTGTTCTTTTAAAACTTTCTTAACTTTTTCCTATCATTTATGTTTAAAAAAAAGAAAAAAGAAAAAAAAAAACATATTTGGTTGATTTCAAAGCTCTTGTGTGATTTGGGGACCACAAATGGAGGCAAAATGATGACAAATGGAAAAAACAAACAAAAAAACGGGTTATAAACAAGAATGTGATTTTTCATAGCAGACATTGTTAGGCACTGGAAACATGACTTTTCTTGTTTTGTGAGCTATGGTAATGCAATTGAAAAGGATTTTATTGTGTCTAAATTGCTTTTTATTTTCATTTTTTTCCCCATATGGTGGCCATCAGGCTTCGCGTTTTCATTGCTTTTGAATTTTTCAATAGAAATAGCAATTGATAAGTTGTACTGTTTTGACTTATAAATAAAATGTAATTGCATGCAAAAAATCATTTTTGATCTAAAGAAAAAAAATCACCAGCTAGCTAGTCTGGATCCAGAGATTATTGTGTTCACTTGCACATCAACCATCTGTCGAAAGAGTGATTTTGAGAAAAACGGACGGCCGTTTGCAAATTAAAGAAGTTGAGCAATTTGCACATACACCTCCTTTAATAAAGTCATGTTTTTTTTAACTAGAAAAATGTGTAAATAGACAAATGAACACCAGAGATGGTTTCAACAGACTTTCTTGAGCACAAAAAACATAAAACCCCAAAACATTGATTTTGAAAGAAAAATGGTCAATATTCGTGCCGCCTCTGCCAGGGCAAAGTTGTCCGTGCCTTCGGGTACACCTCAAACCATTGACAAATTGCTTAGGGACCAAGGTTTGCACTCTTGAATTACACCCTTTTACCTAATTTTCAAACCTCTTCTCTTTCCCTCGATTGAAAAGCTCTTGAAACCGTGGATAAATTCTGCATAACTTTCTTCCATTGCAACAATCTGTCTAGATGCGCCGTCCTTCTGGTTTTGGTTAATTCTCGCCTAAAATGATCACGTAAGGATGCAGAAAAATCCTGCACCTGGAAACCAAAAACGAACAAGGAAAGACAGCTAGGTCTTCTTACAAAATTGGACGCAAATTATAATACGAAAAGCTGAGCTGTTCAACCCTGACATCAGGTAAGACGAGGGATGTTGAGGATGCCAGCCGCTTTGCTTGGTTTTTGTCAGCCTACAGTTTTACCATTCATTGAATCATTTTGCGGGTAGTAGCCCAGCCGATGCTAAGGGTAACATCAGGGCTGGTAAACTCGTTGAAGTGAACTGTCATCCACACACACACACACACCACACACACAACACACACACACCCACACACACACACACACCCACACGCGCGCGCCCCGCGCACTTCACACACACACACACACACACACACACACACACACACACACACACACAACACGCAACACACACACGCACACCACCCACAAAATTCAGCTTGAAAATGAAAATAATAACAGTTCCAACCAACAGCAGCAACATTAATTATAGTAAACAAAACTGAAAAAAGGCGATAGGCAAATGGAACGCTCAGCTAATATCCATTCCACAGCATGCATTTGTCTCACTACTCAGTTGTCAGGGTTTAAAAAAAAAAAAAAAAAAAAAGCTAAAAAGTTTATTAAACTGGAAATGATGGAAAAAAAAAAAAAAAAAAATAAAGGGGGTGCGGGGCGAGGGGGGAAGAGGGGGGGAGAGGGGGGGGGGGGAGGCGGAGAAAACGACTTTCAAGACAGAGACAGGGCGGCCGAGAAGTGAAAAGGTAATGCGCTGCAAAAAAGCAAAAGGAACAGGGGAGGACGGTAGTGGAAGATTATCAACAACAACAACACAACAAACAACAACAGAAAAACATGCTGTCAAAGGGAGTCACAGAGCCCGAAAGGAAAAACTATGGCACAGATTCCAGAGGAGGGAGTTACCTTTTCTTTTGAAAGCTATCCCCGCCTCTGAATACCAGGGATGGGAGGAAGGGGAGAGAGTTTATTGCAATGTAAAATCTGTCTCTGTAGTCGGTATACAGTATACCTCTTTTCCTTCCTTCCTCTTTTGTTCTTTCTGTTTCCTGGTGGTAGGCAGTTTTAGGTCCATCTGAAATAAATCATAAAATATAAAACCAAGAGAATGTTTCAAAACGACAGTGACTGAGGGCGGAAAATGAAGCAAAAATGTGAAAAAAGAAGAGGGGGTTGGTTACCGCCAAGGACACACAGACACAGACACGACACGTGTTGTATTTCACGTCACATCTTTGCTCTGTGTGTAACTTGTTGTGAACGCTGGTAAAGCCCTTTCATTCTCATTACCCTTTTCATTTGATCGTGAGGCGAAATGAGGAAAACAAAGTTGTTTCTCGTCTTCGGTTTCATTGTCTAAATTGTTATTTGTTTTTGCCCTGAAAGAAGACCCAAGAGTCGAAATGCATTGTGTCTTGTCCTGTACTCGGTTTGTCTGTGTCCTTTGCGGTTAACTAAACCCCTTCTTTAAATGTTGCTTTCAACGGAGAATGTTGTTCAAGCACTACTTTTCAGTCCTCTAAAAAGAAAGAGATCAGAATGGTTTGAGTTCCCCGTGTGAGGATCCTTGGACCTTCCATTCATGGACCGTGGTGTCTTGTATAAAAAACCCAGCAACCGTAGATGAGATGGGCGGCGCATGGACTCTGTGAGGTTGAAAGACATGGTCATTGTCGGTCTTCGTCAAGGGACGTTTCTGTCTGCAGTCCGACGTGACTGCCGCCTCACGTGAACGTGGGAGAGGCAACGTCGAAAGGTCAGTGCATTTTGAGTAGGAGGAAGGAAGGGTGTGAGCCGGGGAAGGAGAAGTGTAGGGCGAGGGGGAAGGATAGACGGGTCGCTTTGGGTCTTTGTGGTTTAGTCGCATGAGCTGGACAGAGAGGTTCAACGCTCAGAGAATCACACAAAAGGTTTCTGGAGTTTGGAACCACTCTCTCTCTCTCTCTCTTGTGTTGTGTCTCTCTCTCTCTCTCGCGCACACACACCACCACACACACACACACACACACACACACACCACACACACACACACACAACATTAATCCACGCGGACGCTAGCACCGCGTACAAACACGCACCGGCAGAGAGAGAGAGAGATAGCTGAGAGACGAGTGAGAGAGAGAGAGAGAGAGGACAGAGAGAGAGAGAGAGACGAGAGGAACTCAGAACTTAAATTGTGAGGGCCAAAACCAGTGCTAAATATTAGTTTGCCCCAAATGCAATAAGAATAATTTAAATGTTTAAAATTCTGGCAGTTGAAGCAAACTGCCTCACTCCACTTCCCACTAAAAGGACTACTGAGCTGGCAATTTTTCACGCAATTTTAAAGCTTAAAGGCATCAACTGTTTTGAGTATTTAATATCGTTATGCTGAAAGAAATACATTTCATATCGTTCTTTTTTTTTTTTAACGAGGTTTTGTAATGTTTCAGAATGGTATTTTTGTCTGAAAAGTGGAAACACGGACAACAAAGCAAGAAGGAGGCTCATGCTCAGGGGTCGATCATTAGGAGAACAAGGAGGGGGGGACAGCGAATACTTGCGGGCGAATTTTTTCTTTTTCCCCTTTTTTGGGCCCTTCCCTGCAGAAATCTTTTTTTTTTTTTTGTTTTTTTTTGTTTTTGGAAAGGATGCTCTTTAAAACACTTTAAAAGCCAGCCCAATTGTTATTTTGGTAGGTCTTAGTGAACAAGCCATTTTGGTGTTTGAGAGAGAGAGAGAGAGAGAGAGAGAGGGGGAGAGGAGAGAGGAGAGAGTGACAACAGACAGAAGACAAAAAAGACAGGAGAGACACAGAAGAGAGAGGCTTATTGATGTGGTAGGAACTCAAAACTGCATGCAGATGGTGATGAGAGAGAGGAGGCTTATATAAATGTTTTTAGGCAACTCAAAGCAGAAGAGAGAGAGAGAGATGAGAGAGAGAGAGAGAACGAGAGAGAGAGAGAGAGAGGGGCTTATATAAATGTGTTAGGCAATCAAAAGCCGAAGGAAAGAGAGAGAGAGGAGAGGAGAGAGAGGAGGAGGGGAGGAGAGGAGAGAAGGCTTATATAAATGTGTTAGGGACTCAAAAGCAGAAGAGAGAGAGGAGAAGGAGGAGAGGAGAGGAGAGCAAGAGAGAGGGACAGCAGACAGACAGAAGGGCAGACCGACAACAGAGAAAACTTACATACATAAGAGAGAGAGAGAGGGGGGGGGGGGGGGGGAAAGGGTTTCAAAAATTTTGGTCGGCAACTCAAAACTAACATCGCAGACGAGAGAGAGGAGAGAGAGAGAGGAGGAGAGGAGACGAGAGGAGAGAGAGAGAGGAGAGAGAGAGAGAGAGGGGGGGGGGGGGGGCGGCTTTCATAGAAAGTGGTAGGGCCCAAATCAAAACCGCATCGCAGAGCGAGAGAGAGAGAGAGAGAGATGAGGAGAGAGAGGAGAGAGAGGGGGGCAGGCTTATTAAAATTTTGGTAGGCAACTCAAAATCAGCATCGCAAGAGAGAGAGAGAGAGAGACGAGAGATGAGAGAGAGACGAGAGAGAGAGGGGGGAGGGGGGGAGGCTTAAACTCAAAATGTGGTAAGCAACTTAAAACCAGGTCGCGACGCAGGATAGCGCGGGTGTCGGGGCAGAGAAGTGCCAGACCACTCTCGAAGGACAACGATGTGGAAGATCAACGTCGGGACAGCCAACAGCACATCTTTTCTCGCTCGAGCAGGCCTACTTCGCTTGTTCGTGGCTTCACCTACACTTGATGATGCTGCCACATTCGAGGCCGTCTTGGGAGTTGTTTTTTTTTTTGGCTGTTCAGCCTCATCCGACTTCGTTTTGTCTGATTTCTGTAAGACTTGTACAGTCTCGACTGGTCTTTGGACAAACCCGCAACATTCGCGAATGCATTTTAGTGACTAATCTCTTCACTTCTCTCTCTCTCTCTCTCTCCTCTCTCTCTCTTCGCTAAAACACTACTCGCAATGCATAAACACATACAACATACATACAGACAGACGGGGATGAACACACACACTCTCTCTTCTCTCTCTCTCTCTCCTCTCTCTCTCTCTCTCTCTAACACACTCGCACATGCCATAACTTATACAACATACATACAGAGACGGATGAACACAACACACCACACACACCCACACACACACTCTCTCTCTCTCTCTCTCTCTCTCTTTCTCATCCAACAAACACACACACAACACACCACACACACACACACAACACACACACGCACATGACAGAAGACAGGACAGGCACAGACAGACAGACAGACACACCACACACACACACACACACCACGCATGCACACACACACTCTTCTCTCTCTCTTCTCTCTCCACACACACACAACACAATGTACACACTCACACATACCACACACCACACACACACACACCACACACACACACACACACACACACAAACACACGCGCGTTGCGCGCGCGCGCGAGCGCGCGCGGCAAGTTTCTGTGGCACTGTAAACTCCAATGTCAGGAAAAACTTTCTGCTGTTAATCACAAACACATTAAAACATCTTTGGATAGAATTTTGCTGCACACAGACATAAACAAACAGACTTGACTGTGTGTCTGTGTGTGCGTTCGGCGCCGCGTCGCGCGCGCGCGCCGCGCGGTGTGTGTGTGTATTGTGTGTGTGTGTGTGTGTGTGTGTGTGTGTGGTTGTGCGCGCTCTCTCTATCTGTGTGTGTAGTGTGTGTGTGTGTGTGTGTGTGTGAGTGTGTGTGTGTGTGTTGTGTGTAGTGTGTGTGTGTTGTTTTGTGTGTGTGTGTGTGTGTTGTGTGTGTCGTGTGTGTGTGCGCGCGCGCGTGCGGGGATGTGTGTGTGTGTGTGTGTGTGTGTGTGTGTGGTGTGCGTGATGTGGGTGTGTGTGTGTGTGTGATGTGTGTGCATGTGCGTGGCTGCGTGCGGTGCGTGCGTGGCATGCCGTTGCGTGCGCGCGCGCGCGGTTGTGTGTGCGACGCGCGCTTTACTGGAAGGACACATGGAATACGCTAGGTGGGACCAAAACAAAACCTCGAAGCCTTTGTTGGCTGTATCATCAGGCGGTAAAAACCACGGATATCTATGTTTGTCAAGGTGGACGATCCCCAGTTTCTAAAGGTTCTTGAAGTGGTGCTCCAGTCCACACTGACGACGTCTGTGAGATGAAATATTTTGGATGAAAAGACAAAGACCGCCAAACACCAGGGAAGATATGCTGGCAGAGTGATCTGTCTGCTGGTTCCGTTTTGAGGTGGAGGGTTGTGAGTGAGGTGTTGAAGACGTCGATTTGGGAGAATGACGAAAATCCTGCCTATTTTGTTTTGTGGAGGCAGCAGATGTCACGTGGGTTGGCGATAAAAGTTTCAGTGTTGAATCCTGTAAGGTGATGAAAGTGTCCTCTGGTGTGTGTGTGTGTGTGTGTGTGTTGTGTGCGTGTGCGTGTGACATCAGAGTGAGAGAGAGGAGAGACGGAGCGAGCGAGAACGCTCAGAGATTTATGAGGTACTGCAAGATTTTAAAAAACTTTATTGTAATGGATTTCTCCATGTCAAACCACCCGCCGGCTACTCCGCGCCCCTTGCCCCGCACCCCCTCCCCCCAAACCCGCCTTTTCTTCCACTCGCCTGGCCCATTCTTAATTGTCTATTTCCCTGGGAAAAATAGTAGCAGTCGGTTGGCGTCATTCCCAGTGTTGAGCGTTGGCAGGTGTGTTTTCATTTACTGTGAAAAGAAATTCGACCTTTTCACTTCTTAAACCTCTCCAGGGAAAACATGACGTCCCCCTCCCCCCCCCCCCCCCCCAATGATTCTATGTGCGCCAAGTTGCATAACCACCAATGTCGTCTCATCCTTTAGTACTTAGCACCCAGGTTGCATAATGATAGTGGAAAGTGAAACGCTCACACACAGAAAATATACGCACGACTCTATACGAAGGTCCGCGTGGGGAAGAAATGAAACCACGAATTTTGATCTTCAGGTTTCTACCATACCTCTAATCACCGCCCACTTTCAGCTCAGCTCTGCGACAATCTGATGTCTTTACCAACATGCTTACACTACACAGTCTCTCGGCGTTGTTATCTTAAAATGGAATTGGAAGTGAAATAAGGCAGGAAACAGCAAACCAAGTAGGTACTCTTGCTCCCATATGAAAAACCTTCATGAGAGCAACCTTTATACCAAATACAATCCAATGATGGGGGGGAAAAAAGGGCCAGGCCAACACCCCCTATTGTCATCTCTGTATGACTTGGCAAAAGATTTGAACTTAAAGAAGGGGGGGTATTGAAAACGGGAACATGAAATTCAGTAAATCTATCATAAATCTGACAAACCTTTTCACTAGATCATGAGAGGAGACATAGTATCTCAACGAGATCTATTTGTATTGCTTGCTCCTAGGCCTTTCGACGCTGGGTCGGGTAACATCAGGAAAGACACAGCTGATTGTGTCTGTGCTCTGGGCGTCAACTAGAGACACACCACAGTCCATAATCATGTGGTTGTTCTCACCACCAAGGGTTCAAAAAAGAAATCGAACAGCACCCCAAGCCAGCCAGCGACGGGGTAGGTAAATGAACAAACGAAAGTGGGGGGCGGGGGGGGGGGGGGGGGGGGGGAGGTAAAAAGTGCTAAAAACTAAAGACATTATGCAAAACAGTATAAAATGTAGGCGGAACAATCTTCGTGCCCTACGCCAGCGGATTCCACCCAGAAATGCAAGGGAGAACAAAAGACAAACACAAAGACGGGACAGAAACAATACAATAGGCCTAACCTTGATTTGATTTAAAATGAAATGAGGGGACAGGGGAACAGTAAACAATAAACAAGTAGGGTAACTCTTGCTCCCATAGAAAAACCTAACTCAGAGTTAACTATTAGATCGTCTTTGTATTTGATTGACTTTATTCAAGTTTTTAAAGGCTGTGCCAGTCTTGACTAAAGTTCCTCTGAGTTAGGTTTTCTTATCGGGAGGCAAGAGTTACCTACTTGTTTATTGTTTATTCAGAATTCTTTTTGGATAAAAAAATGTACAGACCAGGTATTCGTCGTTTACGTAATGTTTTTTACACTCGTCATTGCCTATACGTAATTGTCTTTCATTTGATGTCCTCCGTCTTTGAAGGCGGTCTATGACCAAAATCTCGAGATTTTTGGTCTTTTTTTTCCAGTTGTTAAATCTTCTAAAATCCTCAAAGATAGTTTGTAAGTGTTGAAATAATAAGAGCAGCACGTTCAACAAATCATTTGTATTATTCTACTACCTTCGACTGCATCCTTGTTGCCCATCATTTCGTTTTTCTTTTCGTCCACTAAGGTCTACTACTTTGCCTCTAGCAACGCCCTTTTCAGCTTCAAGCTGTACGAAAAACTGAAGTCTCTACCAACCAGACTTCATTATCTTGGCTTGCCAATCTTAGACCTGTTTCTGATTAACACAGATACACAAAAACACGTATTCGTCCGTTTACGTGTAGGTTTTTTATTCGTCATTGCTTGTACTATTTATATGTTTTTCATTGCTTTCCCTGTCCTCAAGACAGTCTATGACAAATGTCGCCAAGTTTTCGTTCTTTTTATTTATTGTAATCTTCCAAGCACCCGTCAAGGATGTTTGTAGTGCTGACAATGAAGATCAGGCAATCAAAAAAACGACACACACGTACGCACGCGCTAGCGCGCGCGCCCACACACACACACACACACAACCCTTGCCTTAGATTTCAAACTTTAATGCTTTTAGACGAAATTCACTTTCCAACAGACTGTGTTTGTGGTGGGAAAATTTCTAATGAACATTACTTTTCCACTGTAGAAAAATGAAAAACCTGTCTGCCTTCTTTTCGGAAAAGTCCTGAAGGAGTTTTAATAAAACCCCTTTGATTTGTGACATTGTTTTAGGATTGTTCAGAGTACCATTTTTAGATTCCTTTTAATAATTCTATTTTCAACCGTAGAAATGTTATTATCCTGATACTTTAGGTTTATTTGATTAACAAAAATGTTATTCTAGTTATGTTATAGGTTGCAATTTATATTCATGTTAACATTTTTTCTTCCGCATTCTCATTCTGATCCTCCTTTTTCTCTTTTTCCTGTTTCCATTTATACTTCTTCATCTTTGTCTATCTCCCTGTTTGTCTATCTCTTTATCACCTTCAGCTGCCTGTCTACCACCCTTCTCCCCCCTCCTTTTCTACCTTGTATATTTATTTATTTTTGCTTGTCTAAAATCACTTATGTGTTTATTAGACATTAAATTGAAGAACACACACAACCACACACACAACACACACACACACACACACACACATCACACCACACTCACACACTGTCATTAAATGTGTGCAAACAATATTTCAAAAGATTTGGTCAGAGGGTAGTATGCCAGGCGTATGGAAGCAGTCAGTAATAAATCCCATGTGCCAAAACGTAAATCTGCAACAAATGTAAGTAGTATAAGAGAATTTGTGGCAAGCCAGAAAGTTACAAGTTAGGTAGAAAATACCTGTTCTGATTCAAAAATCCATTACAAATGGGAATTCCAGAGGCTCCTGTATAGATATTAAATATATATATATTATATTATATTATATATAGATATATATACATATATATATATATTATATATATATATATATATATATATATATTGAATCTAAATTGGTCGGATGGGGAAATTGTTGGGAGGGGTGTAGAGAGAATAAGGGATGGTGGAGAGGTCCGGGAAGGAAAGCGAGGGCAAAGAGCTGGAAGATTCAAACTATTAAAAAAGAAGAAGAAGAAAGAAAGGAAAACGGTTGTTGTACAGAAAATATTTGGCAAGGAGTCAACAGTCGGTTCTGAGGGACTCATTAGCGAATGGTGGCTTGATTTCTTCCTCCAGCTTGGGAAAGAAACAGGGACATTTTGATCTTGATCACACTGATGTGAGCAAACTGACCCAACCAAATATTTTATCTTATTTTTATGAGATGCATACAAGAGAAATATTCTCAACATCTTAAGTTTACACAGATGGTTCAGTATTGGTCCATAATCAGTCAGGTTCTGCTTTTGTTATACAGCACTAAAGGTTTTGACAAGATATTTTTTTTTATATTCCATCGGAAAAGGCAGTCAAATATTTGTCGCCCGAACTGATAGAACGTTTATTTTGGCGATGTCTATTTAATTGGACATGCCTCAATCAATAATTTTAAAGTAGGCCTAGTCATTTGTGTGGATTCAAATGTCCTGTTTGGCCAATCTAAAAATTTCCAAATACCGTTTCGAACAACCTTTCTTGTAAATGAAATAAGCCATCTTATTTCTTGTTTTGGTATGTAAAGGAACTGATGCCACCTTCTGTTTGGATTCCATTCGCATTGTGGTATTTGGGCGGGTAGGTAATGAGCTCGTGCAGACGCGCCACGAGAGGAGCCAGAAAATGAAAAAAGTGCACACCAAACACACACACACCACACACACACACACACACCACACACACACAACACAACACACACACAGAATATCAGCAGCACCAATTCCTGTCCTCGAAAAAGCCCAGAGGATTTAGAGCCTGGTTTACGACAGCTGATGCAAAAATTATTGATTCCTCCTTTGATTCTACGACTCGATCGATCGATCGATAAGTTGGTTAATCCGTAGTACTAGGGGTTGGCTGTTATGGCTTTAGGAACAGGTTCAGTTTGGCACACTGCCGAGGAGGAGTACACAGATTGCTGTTCCATGTAATAGAAGTGAGTTGAAGAGTATACATCAGTCCTACAAGGATTTATTCGGTGCAACGCTTCAACGACAACCAAAGGAAATGACCCGAGATAAACATGACAATGAAAAAGCCATATCATCAAGATTTTTTAAACTTGTCTGTCTGTCTGACTGTCTCTTTTCTGTTCTGTCTACTCTGTCTCACGTTTAATTCCAAAAAGAAAAGCAGTTTGCCCTTTGACTACACACGTGATGCGAAAAACACGCACGTGAGCATGAAGGGCAAATGGTGGGTGAAAAACCATTGAGGACTGACAGGGACATGTTAGAATTATAAATCAGTTCCAGCGGCGCATTTGTCTTGGAAGATTAACAACAAATTGCTGATGACAATGTGTCATTGTAGGGGTAATCCTGGAAGATGGGAAATTAAAGAAAAAAGAAAAAAAAAAAAGTGCGACAGAGAAAAGTCGCAAGTGTTCCACTGGCACGTTCCGTCTTCTGGTTAAGGTTATCGGAGCGGTTCTTGCCACCAGACACAGACACAGACACAGACAGGACAGACAGACAGGACAGACCAGACAGACAGACAGCAGACATAACAGCTCACACACACACCACACACAACCAACACACACACACA
>JAMYXO010002540.1:0-5000 GCA_033310375.1 Conus canariensis | reverse complement strand
GGGGGGGGGGGGGGGGGAGAGAGAGAGAGAATAATTCCATTTTTCTATCCAAAATATCACATGCTAACATTGCTTATAAATTTGATAAGAGCTAAACATCAATATGATCACAGTAATCCGGACACACATTTATCACCTGGCAGTTACAGTGCTCGAAGAAATCAAAGTATTAAGGACATCAATCAATTAGGACCAATGCACCCAATAAAACCAGCGACCACAACAGTAGTCATCGTTACTATAATTTCAATCATTAAATAAAACCGCTAGTAACCCATATCTCTCATTTTATATATTCGTTTGAAAACATCAGGGGAAGTGAAACGGCGTATCAGTTTAATATGCAACGAAAACGAGGTGGCCCCTGGTATATGATATTTGTCCCTAATTGCAATGGTCTGCTGTTGACATGTTGTAATTCGTTTTTTCCCTGAAGGCTTCTGTAATTTGAGTACATCGGAAATGTAGTGGAAGTGATTCCAAAACCCGCTACCTGCGTAGATAAGCATGATTTAAATTGATCTATTCTAGGTGGTGGGGAAACCTGGAATTTGGATTTGAATCCCTAGGGGTTTATGATTTAACATTGGATCTGAGAGTTTCTGTGGTGCGAAACCCGATGCATTTTTTGCAATAGAGACATTTGATGACAGCACACATTTCTTGTACCGGAAGAGAGCTTGGACTCGACATACCCCGCCCGTCCCCGCTTCCCTCCCCCCCAACCTGTGTGATATTTACCCGTTTCTATTTGCGGTCTCTCATTCGCTTTACTTTAGCTGTTTAGTTCCGCGCTTTCTTTACCGCTTCCGCTTCTTTAGTATAATCCCCTTCACTTAAGATAGATCGATTTTAATAGGACTGCTTTTAATTTTTTTAAGGCTCTTTTGTAGACCACTCATAAGAGGTTTTTCCATGGGCAACATTAAGCAAAACTAGCAGATTAGCAGAATCAAATAGTGTTGAACAATAATTGATTGAAGAGGAGACGAGAACATGTGCGTTTGTTAGGTACAATTTCCCTGGCATGAAGAGGTTTAAGAAAAAATGCTTTTTATTCTTGCACAGCTGATATGTTTTGTCTGGATATTGATTTACATAAAACTGCGGAAGGTGATATATAAGGTGATAAGACCATAAAGAAAAAGATTCATTATCAAACATATACGCTTAGTACTCGATGGCTATCCACCACTTCAATTTCCTGGGAAATTATTGATTTTTTTAAAAAACAGCATGGGGGCCCTGTGTGGTTGGTTTTGTGGTTATGTTTTTTGTTCCCTTCTCTGCTGTGTGTTCGTACATCAGCAGTGTGTGTGTGTTGTTTTGTGTTAGGGATTCAGTGACATGTGATTTACATTGCCACCAATTACTTAAAGATGTCAGCATTCTTCTTTAATGAATGAAAAGGGAGGGGAAAACAGCTTTCCAAGCTGGGGAGCTACTTGTATAGAGGGACAGTGGTATCATCACAAAAGAGTTCACATGAATCCGCAATATAAAAGAGGGAAGATCATTTATATAAACTGGAGAACGAACAGCAACGAGACCTAACCTACACTGGAATACCCTGGGGTAAGGGTATTTACGCCCCATGTTGGATAGGGTAGCTTTCTTGATATAAATTGTTTGTTGACACAAACGATCTGGTTTGACGATTCTTCTAGGCATGATGTTATCAGTTGTGGAAGGTTATGTCCTTTTATACCATATAATAAAAGCTTCCTGGCATAAAAGTTTCGAGTTTTGTGGATGTCACATTACATCAAAAGCCTTTGCAAAATCAACAAACAGTGCCCCGCCCGCCACCAATATTATTCTCAATTAACACTGGCTAGCCATTGATCTAACTAGGTTTGTAAGCGCTTTTAGATCATGACAAGAATGATTTTTTCCTGAATCCTGATTGATTTTTATTTAGTAGGTTGGAGGAGGAGTCAAAAAATAGTGGTGGCAAAGATGTTTTTTATTTATGTGTTTTTTTCCAAGGCGCTTGCTTGGACGAAAATGCAAAATTGGAAAAGGATATAGGTCTGTAGTTGGATGGTTTTCAGATTTGTCTCCAGATTTGGAAAATGGGGGTTTTGTTATTCTTTTGCAATTTGACTGAGCGGGAAAAAGGGCATTTATCAATGCATAAATTGGTAAATGTAGGCAAGAGGTCACAAGTTTCGCATATAACAGGTGCTGATAGTGTGCTGATAGTATTCGTATATTTTTCCAGTCAATCCCGTCAAGGTCCGCGGGCTTCTGTCTGCTTCAATTTGGGCATAAAGCTTGGCAAAAAACCATCACTAACTGTCTAGGCGGAATGGTTGTGCTTGGACGGATGTTCATAGCATTGCAAAAAATTTTTTTAATTTTGTATCATTTGAGTCGTTTTCTTTTCTTTGACAATAGGGGTGTTCTGCAAAACTGTTTTTTGTAAAGTGTTGGTTGAGTTATGAGTTCATTTGTTGTTATGCTGGTAATGGGACCTATTGTCTTTGACGGTGAAGTTTTATCGAATAAGTTCATTTATTTGCTTGCCCATATGACTTCGATTTTTGTTTGTTGGCTACAAGTTTCACGAAAAAAATTCATTTTTGCTGTCCGTTGAGTGAATTGAACTTTATTACGTGTGCCTTTAAAATCCATCCGACTTCCCTTCTGCTTCAAGAGATCGTCGCGTAAGAAACAAGCAGCTTGTATTTCATAGTCATCCATCACTTTGGTTGTGCACTGTTGTTTTAACTCGACGCACGTTTTTGAATGGCGCATACGCCCATGCTTGTCATAAACAGAATTAACGTCTGGTGTCGCCAATATCAAGAGCGCTTTCTCTGGATTTCAGTATAATTATAAAATTTGTAAAGTGGGAATTCTGAGGGTCAGTGATGAAAGGTATCTTCGCTGGAAGGTGTCCGAAAGATCTGTATGTGATGTGTTTGTGGCCAAACAGTTTTTGGAATTTTGATTCCACTCTTTTCACGTAATGTCATACTGGAAAGTGGTCGCTGCATCCATTCCAAAGGCACACATTTTCTCACAATGACGTTTTGTGGTTTTCAGAAGATAGATGTGGTCAATTACTGTTTTGCTAGTGAGTGTTACTCTGGTTGGGATCATGGTCTATAATTTGGGATAAGTTTGTATGAGGGGGTCCTGTCTGACCATGATGTTTGGCCTTCAATAGCATCAATTATTGAAATCACCCTAAAAGCATTAAATTCTGTGGCATCAAGCGTTGCTCCTGCATCCATCATGGCCCCGGTTGTCAACTTGGCCATCCAACCAGCATTTCCGCTGGGTTTCGAAATACAAATCCTATTTTGATGGGTTTTTTCTCTTCAACTTGTTACTAACCAAACTAGCTTCATTCCAAAACTTTCAAGATCATACAAACGTTTTGGGCATTTAAAGTTTCATGAACGTAATGAATATGCCTGTAGTTGGATTATCGGTGTGGGGTGCGCTGCGTGCATATGATACCCCTGTAGCAGAGATTAAGACAGTGGCATCAGGGACAATATTCTGAAAGTCTTGATCAGTGAAGCCAAATATACGCAAGCGAGAGAGGAGAGAGAGACGAGAGAGAGAGAGAGAGAGCGAGAGAGAGAGAGAGAGCGGAGAGAGAGGAGAGAGAGAGGAAGCGGAGAGAGGAGAAGGGGTGGGTTGACGTGGGTAGTGGCCGATGTTCTGGAACCTCATCACACTGAAAAGTTCTGCCATAACAACGACGGTTGGTGCCGCTCTGCACATGGACGACCACGATGCCCAACACTCACAATATTAAACCCGTGGCAGACAATACCACACGTTTCTCGCGCGCTGTCGTGATCTTAAAGCGAATTAGTGCCTACCTGCAGTTAGCCCCTGTATGTAATCCTTGCTAACTGCAAGCATAGCACCAAGACTATAATCACATCAACAATGTGGGAATCGAAAACACACACACCACCACAACACACACCACCACACATCACACACACACACAACACACACACCGCGCGCGCCGCGCCGAAACACACAACACACCCACACCTGCGCGCGAACACAACCCACACACACACACACACCCACACACACACACCCCCACACACACACAAGGGGAGCGCAAACACCACACACTACACCCCACACACGCGCGCCCACCCCCACGCACGCACGCACATACAATACACCCCACACGACACAAAAATACACAAAACACCACGCGCGCGCCACACCACGCACCCCACGCAAAATCACTTTTCACAAAACCACCCACACAACATACACACCCACCGCGCGCGCGCGAACCAAAACACCCACAACACACACACACACACACCACACACACAATCAAAAGCGCGTGCGCACGCAACCCCATGCAGGGATCAATGCCCCAGCACACCCCATGCATTGGGCCCCAACTAAACACACACATAAACCACTACACAAAGCGCCCCCCAGAGAGAGAGAGGAGAGGAGAAAAGGGGAGGAAAAGAGAGGGAGAGAGAGAGGGAAGAGAGAAGAGACAGAGACAGAGGACAGAAAAAAAGAAGTCGTTTATTCATGTAAAAAGGGCCCTGAGGGGGGGGGGGGGGGGGGGGGGGGGGGGGGGGGGGGCCCTTGGAGAAAACAATATATGAATCTTATAAAACCCCCAAAAAAGACTGGAGGGCTTCTCTTCACGAAGTCATAACAGATTTGAAATGAAATGCCTTGAAAAAAGAAGGGAATTTGAGAAAATTTTTACTATGCTTTTATTCCGAATTTTTGCCATTTGCAAAACTTCCCCCAAAATGGGCAGGAATTTTCCCCGGAAAATTTAAATTTGGGGAATTGCGCTCTTAGTCGAAGAGGAGAGAGGGGGAGAGAGGGGAGAGAGGGGGAGAGGAGAAAAAGGGCAGACAAAACTGAAAAACAAACGGAAGGACAAGGGTGACAGGGCAGCCCGACAGACGGGGCAAAACACACACACACACCAAACATAAGACAGGTGAGAAAAGAAGAGAGGGGGAGAGAGGAGAGGAGAG